>CAAKHD010010980.1:0-22600 GCA_901007705.1 Fistularia tabacaria | reverse complement strand
TGTAGCTGGATTTCAGTCATTTTGACATATATTGCATAGTTTTTTACATCATTTATCACAAATCAGAACCATACACCTGGTACTAAGCATTCATGTGTTGTGCACCAAAGTGGTCCAAAACGCTCTAACTCGCTGAGACAAACACTTTTTTACAAACATGGCTATAACTTTGGAAGTTGCAGCTTTATTTCAGTCATTTTGAAATATATTGCATAGTTTTATACCTCATTGAACATATTTTAGAACCAGACACCTGCTACTTATTATTCATGTGTTGTGCACCAAAGTGGTCCAAAACGCTCTAACTCGCCGAGATAAACACTTTTTGACAAACATAGCTGTAACTTTTGAAATCGTGGCTGGATTTCAGTCATTTTGACATATTTTGCATAGTTTTATACCCCACTTAACATATTTCAGAATCAGACAACGGCTACTAAGCATTCATTTGTTGTGCACCAAAGTTGTCCAAAACGCTCTAACTCGCCGAGATAAACAGTTTTTGACAAACATCGCTATAACTATCGAAGTTGTAGCTGGATTTCAGTCATTTTGACATATATTGCATAGTTTTTTACATCATTTATCACAAATCAGAACCATACACCTGGTACTAAGCATTCATGTGTTGTGCACCAAAGTGGTCCAAAACGCTCTAACTCGCTGAGACAAACACTTTTTTACAAACATGGCTATAACTTTGGAAGTTGCAGCTTTATTTCAGTCATTTTGACATATATTGCATAGTTTTATACCTCATTTAACAAATTTCAGAACCAGACACCTGCTACTAAGCATTCATGTGTTGTGGACCAAAGTGGTCCAAAACGCTCTAACTCGCCGAGATAAACACTCATTGACAAACACAGCTATAAATTCGAAAGTTGCAGCTTGATTTCAGTCAATTTGACATATATTGCATAGTTTTTTACCCCATTTAACATATTTCAGAACCAGACACCTGGTACTAAGCATTCATGTGTTGTGCACCAAAGTGGTCCAAAACGCTCTAACTCGCCGAGATAAACACTTTTTGACAAACATAGCTGTAACTTTGGAAATCGTGGCTGGATTTCAGTCATTTTGACATATTTTGCATAGTTTTATACCCCACTTAACATATTTCAGAATCAGACAACGGCTACTAAGCATTCATTTGTTGTGCACCAAAGTTGTCCAAAACGCTCTAACTCGCCGAGATAAACAGTTTTTGACAAACATCGCTATAACTATCGAAGTTGTAGCTGGATTTCAGTCATTTTGACATATATTGCATAGTTTTTTACATCATTTATCACAAATCAGAACCATACACCTGGTACTAAGCATTCATGTGTTGTGCACCAAAGTGGTCCAAAACGCTCTAACTCGCTGAGACAAACACTTTTTTACAAACATGGCTATAACTTTGGAAGTTGCAGCTTTATTTCAGTCATTTTGACATATATTGCATAGTTTTATACCTCATTTAACAAATTTCAGAACCAGACACCTGCTACTAAGCATTCATGTGTTGTGCACCAAAGTGGTCCAAAACGGTCTAACTCCCCGAGATAAACACTTTTTGACAAAAACAGCTGTAAATTCGAAAGTTGCAGCTTGATTTCAGTCATTTTGACATATATTGCATAGTTTTTACCCCATTTAACACATATCAGAACCAGACACCTGGTACTAAGCATTCATGTGTTATGCACCAAAGTTGTCCAAAACGCTCTAACTTGCCAAGATAAACACTTTTTGACAAACATAGCTATAACTTTGGAAATTGCAGCTGGATTTCAGTCATTTTGATATTTATTGCATAGTTTTATACCCCATTTAACCTATTTTAGAATCAGACACCTGTTACTTATTATTCATGTGATGTGCACCAAAGTGGGCCAAAACGCTCTAAATCGCCGAGATAAACACTTTTTGACAAACATAACTATAAATTTGGAAGTTGCAGCTGGATTTCAGTCATTTTGACATATATTGCATATTCTTATACCCCATTTAATATATTTCAGAACCAGACACCTTCTACTAAGCATTCATATTTGGTGCACCAAAGTGATCCAAAACGCTCTAACTCGTCGAGATAAACAATTTTTATACAAACATCGCTATAACTTTGGAAGGTGTGGCTGGATTACAAGTATTTTTACATAAATTGCATAGGTGTATACCCCATTTAACATATTTCAGAACCAGACACCTGCTCTGAAGCATTCATGTGTTTTGCACCAAAGTGGTCCAACACGCTCTTACTCGCCGAGATAAACACTTTTTGACAAACATAGCTATAACTTTTCGAAGTTGCTGCTTGATTTCAGTCATTTTTGACATATATTTCATAGAATCTTATCCGTATCATTGTCACTTATTCGGCAGTCAGGGTTACAGGGGATGCTGGTGCCTATCCCAGCTGTCATCAGTCGAGAGGCGGGGTACACCATGGACTGGTCACCATTCAATATCAGTGCCACATGTATTAATAAACAATATTCACTCACTCAATCATTCACTCAATTAGCCAGCTGCATGTTTTTAGACTGTGGAAGCTTCAACTTCCGGAGGAAACCAGAATTGAACCGTGGTCCTTCGTGCTTTAAGGCTGCAGCACTCACCACTGCGCCACCATAAAGCCACCATTCCAATACAGGTATAACTTGTGAAATGTCATCTGGATTTCAATAGTTTTATCATATATCTAATAAAATCACATCCCATTTAACAAATTTTAGAACCAGACACCAACTCTTAAGCATTCATATATTTGTCACTGAAGTGGTCTGAAAAACTTATACTCTCCAAGATAAACACTTTTTGACCAATATAGCTATAACTTGTGAAGTTGCAGCTGGATTTCAGTCATTTTGACATTTTAATGAATCACATCCCATTCAACATATTTCATCTTGGGACAGCAGCTCCAGTGTTTGTTTGTTGTGTGTTGTGTACCGAATTGGTCTAAAACGCTCAAACTTGCCGAGATTAACACATTTTGAACAAAATAGCTATAACTTGTGAAATTGTGGCTGGATTTCAGTCATTTTGACACGTATTGCATAGAATCAATTCCCATTGAACCTTTTTCAGCACCAGAAGCCAGCTCTGACGCATTCATGTGAAGTTCACAAAAGTGGTCAAAAACGCTCCAACTCGCTGAGATAAACACTTTTTAACAAATGCAAGCTATAACTTGTGAAGTTGTGACTGGATCTTAGTCATTTTAACATGTATTGCATCGAATCACATCCTTTTTAACATATTTCAACACCAGACACCAGCTCTTAATTATTCATGTGATTTTCACAAAAGTGGTCTAAAATGCTCTAACTCGCCAAGATAAAAACTTTTTACAAACTAACTTAGAACTTGTGAAGTTGTGGCTGGATTTCAGTCATTTTGACATGTATTGCATAGAATCACATCGCATGTAACCTATTTCAGCACCAGAAGCCAGCTCTGATGCATTCATGTGATGTTCACAAAAGTGGTCAAGAACGCTCTAACTTGCTGAGATAAACACTTTTTGACAAATGTCAGCTATAAACTGTGAAGTGTCAGCTGGATTTCAGTCATTTTTATACATATTTTATAGAATTGCATCCAAATTAACATTTTTCAGCACCAGACACCAACTCTTAAGCATTCATGTATTTTTCACTGAAGTGGTCTAAAAATCTTTCACTCTCCAAGATTAACACCTTTCAACCAACAAAGCTACAACTTGTGAAGTTTTGGCTGGATTTCTGTCATTTTGACGTATTTTTCATAGAATCACATCCCATTTAACATATTTTAGCTATGGTCAGCAGCTCTTAAGCGTTTGTGTGTTGTGTACCAAAGTGGTCTAAAACCATCTAACTTGCAGAGATAAACCCTTTTTTAGAAACGTAAGCTATAAACTTATGAAGTTTTGGCTGGATTTCACTCATTTTGACATGTATTGCATGGAATCACATCCCATTTAACATATTTCAGCACCAGACACCAGGTCTCAAGAATTCATGAGTTATTTCAAGCTGGTCACAAACCAGCATTCTCAAAACAAATACTGCATCTGTAGGACTCATTCCAGGCATGAAGCAATACTGCTGCTCACAAATGCTTACTTCGGCTCTCATACTAGTTCCTACTTCTCTTTCCAATAACGTTTTTGTATGGCTCATCAACTTTATACCTCAATAGTAACCGCTATTCCGCAAATCTCCCCTATTCTGAAAAATGGGAACCATCACACTTCTCCATTTCTTAGGCATCTTCTCTCTCTCCAAGATTGTGTTGAATAAGCTAGCCAGAAAACCTACAGCCACCTCTCCTAGACGCTCCCATACCTTAACAAGTATATTATCAGGACCAACTGCATGCCCACTCTTGATCCTCCTCAATACCTTCCTCACTTCACTTTTACTAATCTCCGCTACTTTGTAGTCTACAACAGTCACCTTTTCTACCCTTCCCTCTCTTTTCCTTTCCTCATTCATCAAGTCTTCCAAGTACTCTTTCTATCTTCCGATCACTCCTCTAGCATCTGTCAATGCATTTCCCTCTCTATTAATCACCCAAACTTGTTGTACATCCTTTTTTCTCTCGATCTCTCTGTTTATCCAACCTGTATAAATCAGTATCTTTCTCCCTACTGTCCAACCTAGCATACACCCTGTATTTTGGCCTTTGTTCTCTCTACCTTTACCTTGCACTGCACCTCCCTGTACTCCTGTCTGCTCTCTTCTGATGTAGAATTATATAGTTCCCCAGAATCTCAAAGACACATGTCTTTCATCTAAAAAAATAAATAGAAACAAGAAGATATTTAAGAAATTGGTTAATTTACAGATCAGAATAGACAGAGGAGAACCCCTCATAACATCATCAGGAGAAGGCAAGCATCATAGAATACCTTGTTACCATATGAAAGTTTGGGGAAAAACGGACCAGAGGCAGACAGGCAAAGACACTCAACAATGGCCACAGTAACTGGCTGCAGGACCACAGACCAGCATCCTGCACATTTTGAGGAACAGACACAGATATAAGACTACTATCACCCACTCCTTTTCGCTTGGCACCTCGAGGAAGAAGAGGGAAAAACCATGTTTTCACTCAGAAACTGACTGAAGATGCGTTACGGGGATATTGTGAGTATCCTGAAAAGTGATAATAAAACAAGAAAAAAAAAAATCTCAAAAAGGCTAAAATCAGCCATACACATCCCATGACCACTAACCTCATGTGTACATTTCAGTAAACTGTTAATTGTATCTGTCCATGTAACTTCTACATCCATTCACAAATCTTAAATAAAACAGGCTTTGCATGGACCTTACAAACCAAGACAAAACCTGACCAATAGCTAAAATCATCCAAAAACATCCCACCTTTTGTATGCATTATATTTAACTTTTTGTTGCACTAATTCAAACAAGGTTGTGGTCACAATCCTTTTCCTTACCAACCTTAGCTGTTTAAGAAAAAAAAACCAATATTTGATATTGATAGACTGCAAAATTGAATCTGAAATGAGAATATTGCTTGGACCTGGAGCATTATAAATCACTCTTCATACTTATCCATTATAGGAGGATATTTCTTTCCAAGGATTTCTTTTCATACATATTTCAAAAACCATTGAGGAAGCTTGGACTTGATGAAGATGGAACTTTGTTTTGTTCAGCCCGCGGAGAAAGGAAGTGGACATTGTCCTTAGCATCATGTTCTGGCAACTTTGATATCCAGCAAGAAGACGCTTAAGAATGTTACACACACACTCCAATCTGCCACACAAATCTACACAAGCTAGTCACTGGACATAATCACACCAGTGTTTAGATCATTCTCTATATTTTTACAGCTCTGATCATTGGAAGGACCAATTAAGAGGTTTCAATGATAAATTAATAAAAGTTGATTTTTTTGCTGTTTTTTTCATGTAACTGAGATATTTTGGTAAAATGCAGATTACATGAGATTACATATTTCCGTCAGGGGCTTTATGCCCCTGGAAGGGTCACCGAAGGCAAACAGGTCCCAAGTGAGGGACCAAGCAAAGCACGTCTCAGATGATCCCTTATGATGAAAAACGAATTGGACCAGGCCACCGGGGCCTCCCCCTGGAGCTAGGTCCAGGGGCAGGGGCTTGATGGCGAGCGCCTGCACCCATGGGGCTAGGCCGGGGCACAGCCGAAGGGCCTCTTCCCCTGGGCTAACCACCCACAGGAAGGGCCAAGGGGGTCAGATGTGAGTCCAGCGGGGGACCTTGGCGGTCTGACCCTCGGCTGCAAACGCTGGCTTTTGAGACATTGAATGCCAACTTTCTGGCAGGGAAGGAGCTTGAGCTCGTGTGTAAGGTAGAAGTTGGTTGACATGATGCAAAGAAGGAAGGTGGATATACTACGTGTCCAGGGGACCAGTTGGAAAAGTACTAAGGCTCGAAGCTTAGAGCAGGTTTTAAGTTGTACTATAATGGTACGGACAGGAAGAGGAATGGAGTAGGAGTTATCTTGAAGGAGGAGTTTATTAGGAAAGCCCTGGAAGAAAAGAATGTCAGATAGACTTATGAGTCTGAAACTGGAAATTGAAGGTGTGATGCTCAATGTTGTTAGTGGCTATGCCCCTCAGGTGGGGTGTGAGTTAGAGGAGAAGGAGAATTTCTGAAAGTAGTTCGATGAAGTGAGTCACAAGTTAGATGTTTTGGAGAGAAGTTGAGAGAAGCTAGACTGAGATGGTTGTGTCATAATCAGAGGAGGGATAGTGAATGTATTGATAGACAGATTCTGGAATTGGAGCTGCCAGGCAGGTGGTCTAAAGGAAGACCAAAGGGAAGATTTATGGACGTAGTGGTAAATGATATGAAGTTAGCGGGTGTGAGAGAGGAGGATAAAGAGAATAGGGTTAGATGGAGAAGGTTGATTCGCTGTGGCGAACGGAAAAGCAAAAAGGAAAAGAAGAAGAAGAAGATACCCTTACCCTGACAAATTTTTGTTTTATACTCCATATTTGCTTTTTCTCATTTTCAATCATTTCAAATTTCCCTCATAAAAATGTCCTTAAACATATCTCAAAATCAGCTAAAAAAATTGATGTAAAAACAAAGAAACCTCTTACAGCCTCTCTAAACCTCTCTAAACTCAGTTTAGAATACCCCACCCCAGCTTGAGTTAGAAACTCAAAACTTTCTAAACTCAGTTCCAAAGTTCACCACATGAGAGCAGTATGCGCACAAATCATAAGATTCTGCAAAGGGGAGTCGGCTCATTAACCAGTTTTGAATTTTATTATATATATATATATATGTGTGTGTGTGTGTGTATGTGTATATGTGTGTGTGTGTGTGTATATATATGTGTGTGTGTGTGTATGTGTGTGTGTGTGTGTATATAAATAAATATATAAATATATATATATATATATATATATATATATATATATATATATATATATATATATATTTACATATATGTAATGACTCTAAAAAATAAAATAAAAAAACACATATTCTCGATATCTCATGGCTTTATTTTGATATTTATTTTAATATTTAAAATGCTTCTATTTATTATCTTGAAATTTATAATGCTAGGTATTGTAACCTAGTGATTCAAATAATCCTCATTTTGATTCAGACTGGATGGGAAAACCAGAGAATGAGCATGAAACGTGTGCTAGTTCTCAAAATAATATCCTCTTTACAGTTTGTGCATATATGTGGGTGGGCGTCTATTTTAGTCCAGAGGTTGTATGTGTCACAATGAAGGTCCTCTTGTCCTTCCTTCAACCCAGATGGCAGCCAAAAATCACTCCTCAGGCCTGTGAGAGTGATAAAACAACAAATATGCATCATGAAATGGCTGGTGGGGAGTCCTAATAAACACAGATCTCCTAACCTAGTCTGTGATTAATTGGGTCTGGATCTTTTCTCAGCGATTTATCAAGCACTTAATGCTACACAAATTTTTAATGCTTCCCTGCAAAGCTGTTCAACATTATTGTGAGCTCATTAAAAGGCAGGCCTTTTTTGGAAAGCGGTGTCACCTCAAGGTAATGCTCGTTGCCTCGGACGATCATCCTCCGCCTGGAATTGACAGCCTGTCAAGCCTCACAAAAGGTTCCAGTGAGGAGGGTGAACAACTGGTGTCACTAGTTAGGAGAAAGGAAAACAGTAACACAACTAGTTTATGACCCCTGTTTGCCCCATCAGAGCCGGCCCTGAAAGGAGCTGGGGAAGAAATAGCAATAATCTGGTGTGTACAGCCCGGGGACCCACAGACTGTCTCTGACGACAAGATTAACATGTCAAAATTCCAGGTGCTGTTATGATAGAGAGGGAGAGACATTGAGTCATCAAAGGTGACGAGGTAGAATGTAGGGACTTGTTTTACACGTGTGAGGGAATATTATCTTTTCCTTTCTTTTGGCACATACGGTAAAAAAAAACGGGTCAGTCAGGTCAGTGCCAGAGAACGACTTGTTTCGGGCCGAGAGTTGGAATGTAACAAGTGATTTTTCAAAGCACTTTTATTTTTTCTAATGAACTCTGCGCCAAAAGATTTTTTCCATGGGCTCAACTGGGGTTATTCTAGAACCCCACAGTTACACAGTTGAGGAATGACAAAGTGTGTTTTGATGGAGAGGGTGGTGCACAGGGACCCAGTGCCTAAAACTAAACTTCTGTATGGAAGAGGATTTGGGGGGGTTTAGGAAACGTATTTCTTTATTTATCTAAAGAGACAGTCAGTATCTGCTTTGATATTTTTCTCTCATATTTCAAGTTTTTTGCTTCCCCTCAGAATGATCACTATTAGTTCAATAACTGATTTTAAATCGGAACCACAATCCTCCCCAACAAACTTCCAAAATTTAAAGTCAGACAAATGAGATGACAACATGAGGCGCTTAAGATAACTAATATATCTGTCAATTAACAATGGTCTCAGAGTATGATTGTGTTTTTGCACTTTTGCAACAGTTTAAGTCAATAAAGATATCACACAGTAATCAACAAGTTATTACAAATATGTGGAGAAAAAGGAAAATACTTCAAATCAGGGGTCTCACACTGGTTCCACTAACTGCAAAAGGCTAGACTAAACCAAAAATATTTTAAACTAAATAAACTGGACGATGATAGTTGATTCTCTAATTCTCTAACACACACACATACACAGATGCACAAACACACACACATACAGACATGGAGAAAATTCTCACCTTCATCAGTTTCAGCTGGAGTACTCCCTCATTGTCAAAAATTCAGCTGTAGGAACAAGGGGAAACACATTTAGTGACTGGGGATGAAGTTTGAGGAGTTTCTGCACAGATTAACCTGCAGGATGGACGACTGAATCCGTAGATTTTTTTTAGATTTTCAGTCAAATCCATTTCACTATGATGATACAACTTGATGCTGGTTTATTTTTCATTTATTTCTTTAAAAAATGATTCCAATGCATCCCATCAAGATGGATTTGAATGTTTAAGCGAGACTAGAATATTTACGACATGGGCAGGACATCTTAAATAAAAATGCTGAATAACATTTAAACAACAACAATAAATGTAATAAAATGTTATAGAATATTAAGCCTCTTTTCATGTTTGCAGAGCATTTCAATGAAACGGATGATGTTTTATTCAGAGAATTTTACCTACCTTTGGTTTAATGAGAATACTATTTTAGGTCAGTCATATACACACACCATATGCAGTCTCTTCCATTGCATCCAGACCCCAGTGTAGATGGATCTGTCTCTGGTCCCAGGTCTGCAGGGTGCAACAGGTCAGTGGGAATCCACCTTGGCAGTGCAGCTCCTGCGTCAGAGGCCTGGGACAGATGGTGCCAGGCTGGGCTGGGACCCCGGGCAGGGCCGCGTTCCCGCGATGAACAGCCACTGATTTATGCCATAACTGTGGACCGAGGGCTCGGGGTTCAGGTTTGGTGGTGGTGGTGGGGTCCTGGCCAGCTGACCCCTGCTGGTTACAGGGTCATCCATCGGGAGTGAGAGGGGGTGTGGGGGAGCTTCTTGTGTGTGTGTGTGTGTGTGTGTGTGTGGAGGGGGGGTTGATACGACAAATGGGTGTCTGAGAAAGGGTTGTTTGGTTATCCCTGGAGACCGGCTTCATCTTCTGGCCTCCCGTTCAGCTGCAGGATCTGTGCAGCATGTGTGCCGACAGAACAGCCTGTTAAACACATTTCATTCAAAACCCCTTGAGAAAAACCATCTCTGCATTTAGTATCTTCTATTCCAACCCTGATGGTGTTTCACTTCACAAGCACTTCTACTTTTACTAAGACTGTAGCTTTTACTTAATTAGCCAACTTTAAGTTATATTTCCACTCCATTTAATTTCTGAGGAAATATTTACTTAATTTCTAATTGGTGGAGAAGTCTGTGGGAGGGATGTCGTTGTTACCCACTCTTCATTGTTAATTGGAAAATGTTGCATAGAATAAGAAGTGGGTCAAAACCTTCACTCTACTTACAGTTTTATAAATGTAATAAGCACAGAGTTGCACTTACAGTGTGATGGAAATAGCCTATATGGGTCTTTTAATTGGAAAATACCCCAGCCCCGCATCCCCCACCAACTCTCTCTCACCCCACACCTCCATCTAATAAAATGATTGAATAGCTGGCTTGAAAGGGGAGGACAAAAGCAGAGATAGAGAGAAGACAATATCCTTATGTGGGAGAATTAGTTACACTCAGTAGCCTAAGTATTCAAAGCGCGGTGCAGAAAAAAGAGGAGTTAAAGAGGGGATTAAGAGAAGTCCACACAGGTGGGCTATTGGGTAGGAGGAGGGGTGCAGGGTGCCGGGCCTGGGGGGTCACATGACAGGATGTTACCTCGTTTGATAAACAACAGCCGGGGCCTACAGGAAGGAGGAAGGGAGTTATTTTATAGGGGAATTAACTGCGTCACCACATCAGGTATTCATTATGGCGAATCTCCCAGGTGTGCTGTAGATCGTGCTATATCCTACACCTTCAGAGGTTGGATGTGAGGTAAACACACTGGCGCAAGGGGAGAAAAACGCCGCAGGCAATATCGCGATCAAGTCCAATAAAAAATAAATGTCATATTTCTGTTTTAGTTTTTATTTTTTGATCCTCACTGCACCCTTGCCGGACACGGCCAGAATGCACCGGTGCTATTGGCCAAAGCAAGGCAAAAACACCCCACTCCACATTCATGAAAATACTACATGTGACACAGATACTCTCAAATTTTGCTTACAAGGGGTTATGTCCTCATCTGACGTGCATCTTAAGACACATAGCACACTGTATCAATTCCACTTCTCAAGATCATTTCTGTCAAATATCAACACTTCTGGCATTTTGGCCTTTCTAACCAACTCTGATGGTTCTGGCTCTGAAGGGACTTTAAAACCACACTTCTATAACAATATTTTATTATTTTATTGTATCCCATTGCTTTATAAGCTTTCAATGGGAAGTCATACGTCAGCCAAAGATGAGACAACTTGCAACTTGAGGGTCAGCACACAGTGACTGGATTTTTTTTTTCAAGGATAAACTATTCCTTTGAGTGATGGCAATGGAAACATAAACCCCATGCAGATATAAAACAGCCAAAATTGTCCCGAAAATCTGCATGATAAATGTTTCAAATGTCCCAAAAAAGATGACTTGCAGGGTCAGATGTTTTGTAATTGTAGCATTTTCTTCATAAACCAGTCCCCCCCAGGAACTGATGGTCATCCGAGAATCCTGATGGGGCTTTGACGACCCCTTGGTTTCTCCAACTACCCAGAAACAAACGAGATACCGTCGACCAAGTTTGTGACACGTCAGCTGACTGCCAAGCTGAGAACGTACTTATCAGAGGGAGTAACATCTGTATCTGTTTTGGAGTGTGTGAAGCCTTTTTATTTTACTCATGTGTTGTTTTTTTTGTTTTTTTTGTCATCCCCCTCTCCCCCCTTGTAGTGGAGTCAATCTCATGATCAGCGCAGTAAGTCATGGGAAGTTTTTCCTGGGGGTGTTGGAAGAGAAAAAAAGAGGCATTGGGCTGGTCAGGCTGGTTTTTGGGCCAAAGTGTATAGGCCAAGGCCTTAGCTGTAAGACCTGACACATATGCCGCTCCCTTTACCCCCTTCCCTCCCCTCAAGGGCATTATCCAGAGGAGCCTGCTTGTCAAGACAGATGGGTTATTGATAAGGCTCTTTCAAGACCTCCTCCACCCTGAGCTCCACATTTCTAAAGGTAGCCTCTTTGGCCAATCACCGGGATCTTTCCCACCCCTGCTGCCAGCTTTGAACCTGTGCATCACCTGTGTTCCATCTCCAAAAGCTGTCACTCAAATGACTCCCCATTAACATCTTTTTGTCCTCTTATCAACTTCCCCCTGATATCAACAGCCCTCTGTATGAATTGCAGAGTTATCCCCCCCACACACCCCAAAATCCACAGCCTCCTGGTTGGTCACAGCTGAACGCTGACACATGATCCCCCCACCCCATCCCCTCCTTCTTTGCTCCACAATACATATACAATACAACAAATATTGTTTCTCATCACAAAACCAAAGGGAGGGTTAACAAAGACTTAACACATTTTTGACAAGCTCCAAGTATCACGAAAAACAACTGATCACGTCCTTTCATGTCTATATATATGACTATATACACACAATGTTCACAACATATAAATCACAATATTTACATGCAGACCTCATATACATACATATACACAAACATATATGTACACATTTATACATATGCATATATAAATTCACACACATATATACATATCTACATATGTATATAATTTAAGGGGTCAGTTGGAGAGGACAGTTGTTGCACTTGCATGTAATTTAAAATATGTGATATAATGAAAGTTTCATGTAATTTATCAAATGTAATACTTTATTTATACACTCTACTGATTCCATGATTCTGAAATGAAAAGTAAAAGTTTGGATTGGTAGGAACGGACAATGAAGGAAGAGATGATCAGAGACAACGATGTTGGGAACCTAATTGAGTCAAAGTCATGATGTGTCATTGGCTGATTGATCACCTGCTTATCAAGTGACCGCGTCCAAGAAAAAAAAACCTTCTTCCTTCGCTACAAGCATAAATTCAATACGTCTAATTAATTGCAAACAGTCGTTACCGTGTTGTCTTTGATAAATTTCCGGGGCAGACAGAGATAATTTTACCTGCTGGTCTAAAAATGAAAACATACCAGAGCGGATGTGAAATAATTCAAAATAAAAAAAAAATGACCCGTTGCTTTTAAACCCCAACAGCTCACAATACTTTTGAATTCCATTCTCTTCTAATCAGATGATTCACTGATGTTTCCTCTACAGAATCTTCCTCAAGACCTATATTAACCAGCGGCTGGTATTGTTTAGGCTGGGGTCGGGTCAAAAGGGTCAGTCATACGCGAGGCCAATAAACGTGGGGTAATTCTTCCAGATGCACTGGCCTGCTCATAAGAGCTGCAGAGGCTCCACTCGGACTTCCACAAAACACGAACTATTGTTCTTGTGTCAGCAGTGGCATGATATATTCTATGTTATACTCATGGACAAAACAGACACCGCGATCATACCAGTGGGGTCGTTTTCTCTGCAGCAACGCCAGCCCCAGTGACTGTGGACACCAGGCAGCTTGACCCCAGGGTCTCCCGCTTCTTTGTCTCCGCTGACCTCTGTTTCTTTTACCCCTCCTCTGAACCGAAAACCTCCATCCATCCAGTCCCCCCCCACACCTCCTCCTGTCCCCGATTTCTTCTCCCACACACTGCCCACACAAATACAAATGAAGAAATGGGCCCCCCCTTAAGTTTATTTTACACACTTTGAAACGTAAGCCTTTTATGGGGGGTGATGGACAGAAAAAATAATAGTAGGAGACTTTATTGAGAAGAGTTATTCGGCTTCAAATAAAACAAGAGGGTCGGAGGGAAGCTCCAGGTCAAATAGGATTGCGTGGGCTTTGATATGAAGACTTTTTTAATCTTTGGGTTCATGCGGGATGTTAAGGGGATCACCGGGAAGCGTCGCCAAGGGGACGGACGCACGTCCACAGCAGTGTCTGCCTGTGTGTGTATGAGCGTGTGTAAATTTGTGTGTGTAGCCCGAGTGTGTTAACCAGTGAGTTCCAGCCCTGGAATGAAGAGGAGGAGGATGCTCGCTGATGAAGAGCAATTAAGGTTCAGCTGTGTGTGTGTGAATACATGTGTGTTTGTTCAGCACCAGGTGCGCAGTCTCCTTCCTTTGTGATCAGCCCATCTGTGGATTGGGATGTGGAAGCCCTGGCAATTTCCTTTACTTAACTCTACTGGTTTCCGATGTGGTTGAAACACTCGGTGTGCAAACCCCTTCTGTCCCCCCTTCTCAGGTTCCTTTTCCTCCGCTTCCATTTCTCCCGCCCTAAGCCGCTCCCTTCGGGTTTCATGCTGTTTACCAAACACACCAACGAACTCCTCCTCCTCCTCCTCCCTCTCCTCCTCTGTTTCTTACTCATACCTCCTCTCCTCCTCATTCCCTTGCTCCCGCACATGCATGTCTTTCTTTGCACTCATCTGTGTAGAAAATGGTTCCCAACTACTGGCAGGGCCGCAGGGTGAGACAGGAGGTCTTAAGTGGCAGTCGCTGTGGGGGAAATGGAGTCTGGGGGTACCGCTATTTCTACCCCCCCCCGGAAAGTGTGGCGGACACTCCAGCCAGGGGGGGATGATGGAGGTTGAGAAAGGATCAGGAAGAGGAGGGGAATCCCTGGAGCTTAAAAGCAGAACACACAAACAGACTGGGACACTGATTTACATATCTCAAATATCATCTCTGGTTGACTATAGTGATGCCAAAAAAACAATGCTGGTAAATATAGTCCCTCTGAAAAAAGTCGATGTAAAAGTTCTATAGTGAAATAAATGGAAACACCTGGAGGGTCTCAAAAGATTTAGATTAAAACACAAAGAAAGGATTGATAGTCAAGGCAACAGATGTCCCAGAATTCAATAAAACAATATTTGGCACAAAGGAATTAAATCTTCAACTCTCCTACTTTTTGTTTTTACAAATACATCCATCACAGTTGGCGCACTTGCAGAGAACGAAGCCAGAAGACAGATGTGTGAGACAGATGTGTGTGCATAAGAGAAAGTGTGCTGCGGGGTGAGATGTAGGTATTATAAGTGGCTTGCTCCGCAATGACCAAGTAGGTCAAGAGACTCAAGGCGGGAGTGATGGGGCTCACAAAGCTGCGAGGGGAAGGTCAAGCGTGAAATCCCTCCCTCCTTGCTGCCACTGTGACCCCCCAGGGAGGAGCTGTGGACAAGCAGTGAGGCATGTGGTGGAGTAAAGATGTGGGTATAAAACACAGCATGAGTGCCTATGGTTAAGAGTGAATGAATACACAACCAACAAGCATAAAGACTTAGTTACTCTAAAAAAAGATCCATCAGATCAGTCTCACTCCTTGAATATTTACACTAAGTGCAATGCAATCATTGCCTTGCTCAGTTGGCATGTGTGATACTGCACACATAGACATGGCTTAAGAGCCTAAACCCAAAATTGTACCTTATTATTGCTCATTTATAATATTTGAAACCAGTTCAGATTCTGATACTTGAAGGTAAACACTAGAAATTAATAAATAACCCAATAGTAGACCCATACTTGTCAGAATCGGGCAGATTTTTATGAAAAAAAATCATCGGACAGAGCTGGCATCAGACACCAGCTCTTAAGCATTTAGCTGGGGATGTAAATCAGGCTTATTGTGAAAATCCAATCATGCACTTCAAAAATTGACAAAATCAACACAGCATCAAGTGTCATATTGGGATTGCTGGCCTTTGATGTAAATAACATTTTAAACATGGCAAAAATATCCATAATATGTGTAGATATACATACAACATTTATTTTCTGTCTTGAGTGAGAAATTGCAATAAAGGTCAACAACCAGGTCAAATGCATTACGCCCCAATGGAATAATTACCACGAACATTGTAATGGGGCCAAGCGATCTTACATATTTACGTTTTTGTCAGTGCGTTGCATTTCTTATGAGCACAGGCTATACATGTGGGAGACGGAGAGAGAGAGAGAAAGAAAGAGAGAGAGTGAAAGAGCAAGCGAGAGAGAGAGAGAGAAAGTGAAAGATTCCAACTCGCCCTGCAGGCTGATAGCTCAACCTGTCGCCCTCGTGTCACTTCTGCACAGTGGCTGCTTTTCTCGCCCTTTATCCACCTCAGCACCCAGCAGCAGCGACACTCCCTCCATCACTCACTCTCCACATCTTCTTACATGAAAGCAACTCTCTCTCTCTCTCTCTCTCTCCTAAAGACCTAAAGCATCGGGATAGTTTGAGCAACAGTGTCAGTAATGTTTTCCCTTCATAGGCTTTGTGCCTATTACAAGGCAATAATATATTAGCTAACCTGTTACAGTCACAATCCATTCCCCTATGTCTTGAAGTCCGTTCTTATAAACTTTGCATTTGGTGGCTCCAGACCCATCACTATGTTTCTTCTTCTAGAATTAGAATCAGAATCAGAATCAGAAATACGTCATTGATCCAAGAGGTAATAGGGTGATCACAGTTGCTCCATACAAAATAGGCATACAAATAATCAAAATAAGATGAATTGAAATAGATAAAAATCATAAAATATAACTAGTGTCTTCTCCCTGAAAAATTTCATAAAATCCCCCACAGTAATTCTTATTTCAGCTCAACCTCAACAAGAAACAGCCTGGTGAGAGGGGGGCCATGCTATCTTTGCTGGACACTTGACAAATCATAGAATTTCATAGATTTTCACGCAATATATGTCTGAAATTTGTATTTCATATATTTGTAAAGCTTTGATTAATTTTATTCGATTTTTAAAAAAAAATCAAAAACAAACAAAAGTAGGGCTGCTTTAACCTTTACTGGCTATGGTCAGTTTTCATATAGTTACCATTTTGCCATAATATAAAACATGGTATCACTCAATTCGGCCAGATTTCCTCAATCAAGCGAATGCATTTCCTGTCACATGCAATGAATATCACTACAAGCCAATAAATACCAAGTGTTCTTTTTTTATTTTTATTTTTTAATGCAGAAAAGAATGACTTTGATGGTTCGACAGTGCTGGAGGCACCTTGTAGAGTGATGTTGCACCAGTCTAGCAGACAGGGTCATCAGGCCTCATGCCTCCATACCTTTTTCCCCACATATTTTTTTCTAATGGCTTTACTGATAGATGATTTCCCATAATTTTAAGCAAGGGAACACACTTGCCACTTGAAGCCAAGGCTCATACAGTATGCTAAGTTTCTGCTAATGTCTACTGTGATATGGAAGGTTCTTTTTTCTGAATTAGATTTTTCTGAATGAATCCAACTTGTCTAACGATGGTATTTTTACAACCACTGTGCTTTGATAAGGGATGGCCCTCAGTACAAACCCACCAATCGCAAGCAGCCATTTACTCATAGCCGAAGACTTTTCAATAACCTCCAGACTATTCTGACAATTACATGCTATGCATGCTATAGGAATGCCTATTGTATTTAGAGAAAAGCAGGGTCTCAGGATATCCTCAAAAAAGGAAACTATTAGTCAGGATTAAAATGGGATCATGACTTCAAGTCATGGGACCGGGGATGAAATAGGAAGTGCATGCCAGGAAAGGGCAAGACGTTGAAAGTTTAGTCTTTTATTTTGACAAGGCAGCTGGGCAAGTATGACCAACTTTTTCAATCTGAGTCGGTCATTAATTAACTTTGAGCCAGTTAATTCCTCACCAGTTTGAGGTAATTGAGTTTCTGTTCCCTAAATTGCTAAACTAGCCAATCTTTTTGACAGCGATGCATCATCATAAAAAGACGGACATTAAAGAAGAGGAGGTAAATTGATTTCCCCAGTCAGGGAAGGTGTCGCTTTGCTCAACACTTAGATAATGAATGACCACTAAGGCACACAAGCCTGTGAGTGACAGCTTGTAAGTGATGACTTTGGGTTTTCCTTTGACGGGCCGCACCCCACGCTGAGAATAATTTAGCTGTCACTGAATTATAGCATTGTTTGTTGCTTTAATTTAAGGCCTGAAAGACCGCTAAAATGTAAAGCATGGTTCACAACCCTAGAGGCATGGGGAACCTAACGATTAATTCCCAACACAGGTAAAGAAGAGGTGTTTTTCATCTGTCAACAGCCAAAAGCAATGGGCACATCACAGAGATCAGGCCATGCTGCTGGGTTTTGCTTTGACAAGTTTGTAAATAGGATGGTAATACTGAATATCCAAAAATTGCTAAATTGACACATGAATATGTTTCCGCAACAGAGGTATCATGGTCCAATGACATGTATTTGGAAAAAAAGCTAATATCTACACAATTTACATTATGGCTATTGCTAACACAGATGTAAGTGAGCTGAGTAGATATATCAATTTTATTGGTGTGTTCTAATAAAAGGAACCTTTAATAAAATGGTATTTTGAAAAATTATGTAACAGAGGTAGGGCATGACAAAAAAAATCAAATGAAAATAATTAAGAAAAGTACAATTTAGCCAAGAATTGATAGGATCTGAGAAAAAAAAAACTTGTATAACTCTGACTATAATACATCAGCAAATCCATACTGTGTAACATGATAGCGATAAAAGCATCATTTGATACCAGGGGTTAATTTGATTTCCTCTTTTTATCTGATTACAGTCAGGATGGTTGCAACAGATTCAGCATTCATTTTGTGGTGTTTGCCGAAATATCAGTTGTTGACTCTGAGGAATCTTGTTAAGGTGGATTAAAATTTGCACCTGCCAGTCAAATGTTTGTCTTGGCCGCCGTATAAACAGTTGCTTTCTGAAAACATCTGACAGGCAAGAGATGTTATAGTTTTTCCAAATGGCCACTCTTGGAAATGCCAATAAAGTCTGGCAGAGTATAGATGATTGAGACACTGTAATTGTATAAATGGTGACAATAAGACAGGATCTTCTGGTTGTTTTATTCAGTTGCACAAACAGAAGTAAGAAAAGTAAGGGGACGAAAGAATACACCTTCCCAACATCCAGCACTTAAAAGGAATGGATGGAGGAGGCTTTGGACACTGTTCGCCGTCTCACCCACACTCGGGGTTAGATCTTTAAACCCCTCAGCCAGCTGGAGCCTCCTATTTTCAGATTGTTTGGCATACTCAGCTTTTCCCCCCATTTATATAAATAATTTTTCAGCAAAACCGAAACAAAAGAAAAAATATATTTTGGATTAAATACTTGCTTTCTTTGCTCAGCTATCTTGATCTAATTGCCGTATGATTTAACTTGAAAGAAACCACAATTATTTGTCATTTGTATTTTTACATCTTTTTAGATCTATCTATCTATCTATCTATCTATCTATCTATCTATCTATCTATATACGCACATACATACACGCATATATATATATACACACACACACACACACACACACATACACACACACATGTATACATCGATATACATATACACACATATAAAAATGTATCCACACATATATATTGTAATATTTACAGGGACATCTATCTATTTATCTGTCAATCTATGTTCTCACTGCAACAAGTTGCCATTACCATAGAGTTGTATCTTCTGAATGACATTCATAGACACATATCAACATTTTTTTTTTAACCTTTGAAAAAAAAATACTCTTGGATTGTGAGAAATGACTTCTTGATTCCACTGTATGTCCAGTACAGGCAAAGAAATTGACAATAAAGCTGACTTTGACTCACCCTTAATGGAATAATAGCCTTTAAAAATAGCAATCTAATCACACAACTGGGACTTTTACAATTCAGGCCCTGAAAACAACAATGAGAAAACACCTTTTTTTTGGGAAAGTGAAAGCTGCCATGATAACATTATACATACTGTAGTGTTTTGATTCTTAACTTACTTTTATCAAATGGATCTCAAGATGTGTTTCATCTATAACTGCACCAACACTTCATCATACCATCTGCTGTCTGGGATGGGGTGATTTGTTAGACGGACCCCAGATGCCTGCAAGTGCTGACCTAATTGTGGAGTTGTGATGTGCCAGGAGAAGCCACTTCCTCTTGATGTGACTCTGGGAGTTGTTTACTTAGCTAACTTGGCTAGCCAGTTCCACTCATCTATTAGCTGTGAGCCACTGATAGTTAAATGAGAAATCTGCCTTTGCCTTATGACGCTGTTGTCTGATGTTGTCTACTGATGTTGCTTGCTTCACTAACCTGGTCATATATTTTACACAATATATTATTTTGAAGGCCTATGAATAAAGTAGCTATATAAATTGAAAACATAAAGCAAACAAACCAAAAACTTGTAATGACCTCAAGCGACCATGGTGGAAAGAAGGACGCTTAGGAAACTAACATCCATCATGGACAACCCTGACCACCCCCTCCGACAGACACTGGATGGACAGCAGAGCAGCTTCTCCAGCAGACTGTTACAGCTCCGATGTTGAATGGAAAGATACAGGAAATCTTTCCTACCTCACGCCATAACCATGTACAATAACTCACTCTCATGAGTTACTGTGAAAAAAAAAAAAATTCACTTGCCACTTTGCTCATTATTTATTCTTTCATTTTTCCCCTCAGATTATGCTTTATACTTTTACATTTCAGAGTTTATTTTATTTTACTTTATTCATATATTTATCTTTATCTTTAACTTGTCACTATCTTGTCTTCGCATGTCTTGCTTCTGCTGCGAAACAATTTCCTAACCATGGGATCATGAAAGTACATCTCATCGCAGCTCATCTCATCTCATCTCATCTCATCTCATCTCATCTCATCTCATCTCATCTCATCTCATCTCATCTCATCTCATCTCATCTCATCTCATCTCATCTCATCTCATCTCATCTCATAAGAGATAAAGTCAGAGAGACCAGATTTCTCTGCACTGGCTCCCTGTCCAATTCAGAGAATAAAGAAATATATTTGCCAACGAAGTGTTAAATGCCTAGGTGTCATCATATCTCAAAGAACTCTTAGAACCCTACTGCCCAGTCCAATCTCTATGATCACCAGGCGCAGGGCTACTTGTGGGCTATTCCATGGAGTCTCTAAAAGCAGAATTGGGGCCAGAGTATTCAGTTACCAAGCTCCTCTTCTGTGGAACCATTTTCCAGTCTCCATCAAGGGGTGGCAGACACCCCCTCTTTGTTTAACAATAGGCTGAAAACTTTTCCTTTACAGCTAGCTTAGTCCTATCCTGTCTGCACTTATGTCCCTTCATCAATGCATAATATTAACCTCATATACTCTCATGTCCCTAACCTTTCTCACTTCTCATTTGGCAGGTTCCCAGGGGGCAGGGCTTGATATACTGCAGCGGTCTTGCCAGACGTCCACAAGTATTATTTATTCTATTAATTTTAAAGCTGTGAATGTATCATTTCAGCTATTACCGTGTAACTGTTAGAACTACTGTAATAATCAGTAAGAGATGTTGTGCCTGTCCCTCCCAACACTCATAAGCCCCCTCTGCCTCTAACACGCTCTTGTTTTCTTTTTTTTCTGTCCTTCTTTCGCTTTCTCTCTTTATTTCCAAGCCAGTTGAGACAGAAGGCCAACCTCATCGAGCTGGGATATTTTTTTAAGGTTTCTGTCCTAGTAATAGGCAGAATTTCCATGCCAATGTCACCAAATGTATTACATGGAGCAATGTTGGGTTTCTGTCAATCATTTTAAGGAGAGGTGGCCCTGACCTGGTCCATATGAGACAATGGTGTTGTGATTTGGTTCCTTATAAATAAAATCTGTCTTCACTTAGATATTTTGGGCATGTAGAGAGGAAGGATGGTCAATATCTATGTAGAAGGATGCTGAGGTTGGAATTTCCAGGTAGGAGGCCTGGAGGAAGACCATAGGGGAGATGAGGTGAAAGAGTACATGAATTTTGTTGGTGTGAGAGAAGAGGATGCAGAGAATAGGATAAGATGGGGGCAGATGATTCGCTGTGGTGAGCGCCAGGGAGCAGCTTAAAGCAAAAGAAGAAGATGTATTCATCAGTGATGATGGAGGTCTCACTCTGCTTTATAAGTACGTTATAGCCTGTGACAAACAGAAGCAGCAAGGGAATCAGTGTGCCCTCATATAAGGCCATGAAAGTCTACCTGCATGTTATTGAAGAAAGACAGGATTACTGGCCATGCTGGTCAGCGTGCAGAAAAGCGGTGGACTGGGTCAGGAGCCACGGCCCCTCCCGAGTGTCAGGACAGAGAGGATGAAACCTGTCATTAGAGAGGTGAAGGGAAGAAAGCTCTCAGCGGGGGAGGGCATTGTCCCGGAGGCAGGCGGGTGGGAAGGCTCTTTAGTGCCTCAAATAACACGACCCCCGGCAGCCATTGTTGCCCAGTGAAAGGGCCCATTGGGGGGTCACAGGGGTGAGGGGGCAATTCTGAGCGGTGGTCAGTCGGAGAAAGGCTTGAGAAAGAGAGAGCGGTAATGAGTGTGTGTGTGTGTGTGTGTGGGGGGGGGGGGGGGGGGGTTTTTAACATGTTTTTTCCCCCTTTTTTTTGGAGGCTACCCCCTAACAGGTCCTGTCTGCTTTTTGCAGTGTTATTGGATAGTATTAAAA
>CAAKHD010010978.1:0-10757 GCA_901007705.1 Fistularia tabacaria | reverse complement strand
GGTCTGTAGGGGATGTAGAACTCCTCATCTTTGCCCGACTGTCGGATCTTCTGCCTCTTCTTCATCTGCTCCTGGCCGTCGGCCCGGACGCCCCTCCTCTTCCCGCCGACCACCTCTGAGAACACGCCCTGGAGATGTGGAGTAATGGCCGTCGGCTCCAGCCGGATCTCCACGTGGGACGCCGAGGGAGGAGGTCTTACCTCCAGGTCTGCGTCCTCCTCCTCCTCGTCCTCCTCCTCCGCCCCATCCTCGTCCTCCTCGTCCTTCTTGTCGGAGGCGAGCGGCCGAGTCGGGCGGCGCTCCGACGGCAGGTCTTTCTGCTTGCTGAACTTCTCCACCAGGTGGGAGTCCTTGGAGCGCTTGGTGCGCATCACCTCGCTGCTGGGCGTCTTGCTGCTGGAGTTGATCTCGAAGATGGTCTGGGAGGAGAAGAAGATGGAGGAGGAGGGGTTTTAGAGGCGGCGGGGGAGAACGCCGGGTATCTTCGGCTCCGACTCACCGATCTGGACTTGTAGCCCTTGATGGCGTCGACGATTTGAAGGCGCTCCAGCTCCATCTTCTCCAGCCCTGAACCTGCAGGAGAACAGAAGCCGGTGTGAATCGGAGCGTCTTCATCGGTTCTTCTCAACGTCGTCCTCCCAACTGACCCAGGAGCGGGTGCACCGCCGCGCAGGAGAAGTCCAAGTTCTTGACCCGCCTGATGGACTCGGGGGAAGGGTTGGGCCGGGACTTCAGGTACTGCTTGTAGGCGTTCTCTGAGACGCGGTGGAGGTTCTGCAGGTCCATGGAGTTGTCGTGCGCCGCCGCCAGGCTGCTGCCCTCGTCGTCCAGGACGCTCTGAGGCACCCGGCCGAACACGCCGTCGGACTCTGGCGGACGTGACGGGGCGGTGAGGACACCGGGGCTTTGGAGATGTGGAGATGTGGAGACGCGGCGCGGCGGACGCCAGGCTTACCGGGCGCGTCCGCGGGAGCGGCGAGACGAACGGGCCTCCCCAGGAAGAGGTGGAGGTCGTACACGAAGGGCATCTCGTCGGTGCAGACCATGCTGTAGGCCACGCCGCTGCGTCCCGCCCGGCCCACGCGGCCTGAGGACACGTGAAGGTGAAGACAAACCTCAGGGACTACGCAGATGATCACTCTTGAGAGGCCCAGAAGAGCATCAGCCAGGAGGAAAGGAAAGGTGGGTGGACGGTGAAGACCAGAGAGGTTTTAAGGATGGAGGGGAAGAAGTGATTCCTGGGTTTGCCGGAAGCTCCTCACCAACTCTGTGCAGGAAGAGCTTGGGCTTGGAGGGGAAGTTGTAGTTGATGACGTTGTCCAGCAGGGGGATGTCTATCCCGCGGGCGGCCACGTCAGTCACGAGCAGCACCATGGCCTTCCGGTGCACAAACCTCCCGATGTTGATCTTCCTGGCCGTCTGGTCCAGGGCGCTGTAGATGTACGCGCAGTCCACGCCCTCCGAGGACAGCAGCTGGAGATCCGGAGGGGAGGAAGCGCCCGGCAGCGAGGTGAGCGGCGAGGAACCGGCGGGAGAAACGGCAGGCTATCCCGTCCCTACCTCCTTCAGGTACTCCACGTGGTGCTTGGTGGCGGCGAACACCACCGTCTGCTCCTGGGGCTTCACCACGTTCCTCAGGAGGTGCAGCAGCATGGCCGGCTTGTCGTCCACGCGCAGGTGGAAGAACGCCAGCTGGTCGGAAGGAGGAGCAGATTCGGGGGAGATTGTCAAGAACACGGGCGCAGGGATACGGGCAGCAGATGACCTGCAGCCGGGCAGAAGATCCGGAGGAGGATCTCATCGACGTCGTGATCCTTCCACTGATCTGGAACCGCATCGTCTCGTCAGTTTGGAGGCGGTACCTTGATTTGCTCGCTGAGCTTGGAGTCCACGTCCAGACGGATCAGCACCGGCTCCGTCAGCCCTGGGAACGACAACGACGCGGGTTCAGCTTCACTTTCAGCGCCATCATCTACGCTTCGTAGATGAGGAGCTCGTGGAGCGTAGCGGCAAACGCAGCAGTACCACCGGGAGACATCTGGTGGCAGCGTTTGCGCTGGGAGCTCCAGCACGACCGTCAAGAAGGAGCGGAGAAGAAGAAGAAGCCACCATGGCTTCGGTGGAAGCGGTGAGACGACTTCGACCTCCGCCACGCCTCTCTAAGAACGTCAGCGCCACCGCCGCCATCTTTGTTATTGTCTGAACCGAATTGCACTGCCCTCTGGTGGATTTGTCGCTTAGCAACCGTGGGGATTTAAAGCAGGGATGGGCGTAGCTGTTAGCATCGGTAGCGTTAGCACGAAGGAGCCCCCTCCCTCCTCCGGAGCTCATCCTATCCGAGCTGACTCTCCTCACCGGCTCGGGCGAACTCCACCAAGAGCTTGGGCAACGTGGCGGAGAAGAGCAGCGTCTGCCTGGTGTCGGGGAGCCTCCTGATGATCTCCTGGAGCTGGTCGGCGAAGCCCAGCTCGAACAGCCTGAGGAGGAGGAGGGACGCCGTCACCAAGAGGGCACGTAAACACCAGAGACCGGGAGACGTCCCCCTGCTCACCTGTCGGCCTCGTCGAACACCACGTACTCCACGCCCTGCAGCTTGAGGTTCATCTCCATGACCACGTGCATGAGACGCCCGGGGGTGCCGATGATTCTGCCGGAGGAGGACGAAGATCAGCGTCACAGCAGATGTTCTACCAGTAAGGAGTGCGTGTGGACTCACATGTCGGGGTTTTCGTGGAGAGCGGCGAACTGATCCTCCATGCTGGAAACAGAGATTCAGATTGAGTCCAATGTGTGAAAGAAAAGCACGTCAGAAGATGGAGAAGCTCCTTCACACACACCTGTCTCCACCCAGAACCAGGGCGATCTTCAGGCCGGTGAACTTTCCCAGCTGTATCAACACACACAAAGAAAAAGCCAAAACGCCGGCCGACGGTCATTTTCTCTGACGCAAACTCGGTCAGTGACGACTCGTTATCATTTCTGCAGGACAACATCTGACCTCTCTGGTGAACTTCATGGTCTGCAGGGCCAGCTCCCTGGTGGGCGTCAGGATCAGGGCCCGCGCCCCCGTCTTGGCCTGCGGCGCCTTGAGCTTCTCGAACATGGGGACGAGGAAGGCGGCCGTCTTCCCGCTGCCGGTCCTCGCCATGGCGACCACGTCCTTCCCGTCCAGAATGACGGGGATGGTCTGAGGCGGCGGCCGGGAGGAGAACCGGGTCACACGGGCGGATTCAGATCGCGGCCCATCATCTAGAACCATCACGACTCACCTTCCTCTGGATCGGCGTCGGGACTTTGTAGCCCTTCTTCATCACCCCTTTGTACACGGGGTAGCTGAGACCTGGAGGGACGCACACACGGTTAAACACAACTACACACACCTGTGTGTGTTCGTTCACAGCGAGCCGCCATCGTACCCATGGACTGAAACCCCCCGGACTTCTTCTTCTTCTTGTTCTGGGCCCTGACCAGCTCCCTGGTGTCGGGCTCCACGTCCGACAAGCAATCCGCCGCCGTGGGGAACCGCAGCATTTTCCTCCCCGGCTGTGGCGGCGTTCAAAAAACACACCGATTAGAAAATACAGCGGGCGGCGATTCAGCATCTGTCATGTAAACGCTGTCGGAGGGTTCACAGGGCCACATTTAGAGACATACAACAACAACGGGGTCTCTAAAGCACGTGTTTCACG
This sequence comes from Fistularia tabacaria, assembly GCA_901007705.1. Taxonomy (NCBI): domain Eukaryota; kingdom Metazoa; phylum Chordata; class Actinopteri; order Syngnathiformes; family Fistulariidae; genus Fistularia; species Fistularia tabacaria. The sequence goes on along the minus strand of CAAKHD010010978.1, from coordinate 7,068 downwards.
ACCACTGTGCCGCGGGAAAATGCCCACGTTCGCCTGAAAATTATTTATCCAACGCTTCCTGTTTGTCTTTTTGGTTTTTGTGTCGTCACTCTGTTTCTAGTCTCACTCTTGTTGTGGAGGTTTTTCGGTTTTAGATGCCAATTCTCACCCCTGCTTTTGTTTTTTCATTCCGTTTTCCTTTTCATACCTTCTTTTTTTTTTTTTTTTTTAAATCAGTATCTTTTGACAATATTTCAATTGTCTCTCTTACTTATAATTATTCTCATATTTATTTATATTGTTTTTGTTGCATTACTGTGACAAAAGAATTCCCCCTATGGGAATTATGAACTACTATCTTATCTTAATGTGTTTTGGTCCGTCGATCTACGAGGGCAGCATGCAGTGATGGGCGGAGGAATGAAATGCTCTTCCACTAGATGCCAACAGGTAGTGAATGAAGCTGTGGATCTACCTGCTGAAGACCATTCTGGCCCAGATGAAGGCCCAAGTATGAGTCATGGTCAGAAGAATGTAGAAAAGGGGAGCTCGAGACAATCCAATGAAAGTCAGACTGCGTTTGGATTCACTTTTACCGGGGAAGCGACTGAGCTGACGGGGTTGTGCCTGTTGTGCGGGGAAAAGCTGTCCAACAGTGCCACGCTTCCAAGCACACTGAAACACCATCTCCAAACTGAACAGCCTCCACTTCAAGATAAGGACACGGGCTATTTTGTTCGTCTGCGTAAACAGACTGAGAAACAGGCAGCGTTGTTGAAGAAAACCACCAAGATGAGTGAGAAAGCTCTGAAAGCTAGACTCAAAGTTGCTGAACTCATCGCTTAATCCAAACAACCAGTTCCTGCAAGAATATCAGCTTTGTGTTCGAGCAAACAAGGACAGCTTTCACACTGAGTAAGTCAATTGAAAATGACAGTTACATTCGATTTCATTAAGACCGTTTTTGACATATTTATTCGGTGGTGTGCCCTGTGATTTTTCGAATTTCAAATATGTGCCCTGGCTCAAAAAAGGTTCGGAAACACTGCTCCAAAGCGTATGTTTGGACTGTGGGAAGGACCTGGAGAACCCGAGGAACCCCACGCAGACCCTGTGGGAATACAACCGGGGCTCTTCTTGCTGTGAGGCCGAAGCAATAACCACCGCCCGCATCCGATCACATGATTGAATTGACTGTGACTGAAGTTTTGTGAAGAATCAACTGGGGGAACAACACCTGTAAAAGTGTATCTCACCGTGGATGCTCCGGCACAACATTGCAAGATTTCTACATATATCCTCCTATATTTAAGATTTGGTTTCTATTTTGTTAGAAGTACCTGTTGCTATTTCATGGCAAGGCGAGAATTGTTGTGAACTCAACGGGAAAGGGAATGCATCAGCAGACATAGATTTAAGTCCTTATTTGGTCCGTTCCTTAGCAGGCGGCGGTCGAAATTCTTCTTAATTAAACAAACAAACCGCTAATCTGGGATTGAGGTTTGGTTTTCAAACCAAAGTCTTGTTTCAAACTCTTGGTATTCGATTGTTTTATGAAGAAAGCTTCATAAAAGCTTGTTGTTTACGTCGAGGCTTGGGGGGAATGGAACAAGTCTGCTAATAACAACGGCTAGCTAAGCTTCCAAATTGTGCTATTTATTTGTAGTATCAAAAAATGCAACAGCGGAGGACTACTGAACGAACAAATGCAGTACTTTACTGGCTTCCCTCAAGAAAAATTTATGATAATTATAATTTTAAAAACAAGGGGGCATCCGGATTTGAACCGGAGACCTCTTGATCTGCAGTCAAATGCTCTACCACTGAGCTATACCCCCAATATGCTAAACGCCCCGTACCAGCGGTTTTATACACCGCGAAGTACCTTTACATGACTGCGTCCATGAAGTATTTTTACACACTTATCTCATCTTTATACTTCGCTGCGTTCTCACCAGGTCGTCGTCTTTTATTTCAGCGGCCAGCTCGAAGTCTCCGCTGTCGGAGTCCGCGTCCGGCTCTCTGTTAGCGGTGTGCCGCTTCTTCTTCGTTAGCTTCTTCTTCCTCTGAGCCATTTTTGTCTTGGGGCTTTTCTAAGGACTGTAGCCTCAACCGGATGAAATTAAAATGACGAGCGGGGATTAAAGAACCTCATAATATGTTCGAAGTCGACTCCGCGTCGGGGAGACAAACTGTAAACACGTGTGTGGATCTTTTTCCGGTTTCTTCTTCTTCTTCTCCTTCCGCTTTCTTACCGGCGTTCCGCTGAGTTCAGCTCACTAGCGCCCTCTACCGTCACAGATCGGCAGCGCAAGGGAGCAGGGGAGCTATTTTGATTTGAAGCTTATTTGTCACACATGGATTTTAATTTTAGCATATATATATATAAGATATATGTATACCAAAAAGACCTATAAGAGGGTCTGCGGTTGAGTTTTTTGTTCCAGTGCCCATTTTAATTAGGATAGTAACTAGATTAAGTTGGACTAATTGTGTTTTATCATGTGTAGCAACTGGCTATTTTTAAAATTCTGTGATTAATGAAGACCCTGTGAGAAGCTTCAATCTCACGCTAAACTTATTGAACCCAAGTGAATAACGACTGCACGCTAATTCAAATTGCACTGTCTTGAGATGATTTGCTAATTAGGCTTCAGATTGAGTATGTTTAATTTACAAAAGACCAAAAATAGATAGTAAAGAGCTTGGTTGCATCATTCTGAAGACTTATTTTACATCTTTATGATGCCCTACCTTCCAAACGTAATGTTGGTAATACTGTCACGGTTCAGTACGTGTACAAAATACAAAGAGCCCAAGGTAGTTTATCCAGGTCGGACTTCCACAGTCGCCGTGTATGAATCCAGCCGCAACAAACATCTTGCAAAATTCATAAGTTGCCTGATAATCGGCACAATATATAATTAAAACGCGCACGTCACGAGTGGTTTGAGGCTCGTCATCGCTCGTTATTAGGATTTAGACGAGGGTTGGATGTTTTCCGAACAAGTTCGAAATGTACGGGACGCTCTGACCCGGAAAGGCAACGAGAAAGATCCCTAATGTGCTTTGGACGTGATGTCATTAATGTAATTAATGAGACTTCAAGCTCACGGGGGGGTGAAGACATTCGGCTTTTCCTTCCTGTTGCATAATATATCATCAGGAAACTACACGGGACATTTTGGTAGAGCGAAGCTCACCCATCCGTGCAGCGACTGTTGTCCTTACACCGCCGGATAGCTGAAATATGCTGCGAGAGGCCTCGGCGAGAAAAAAAAAAAACAGAGCCCTGCGCCCGCTGCACGGATGAGAAGCGCCGAAAACTAGAGGCTCATCTCGAATCTGGATTCCGTCGCCGATTGTTACACGCGGGTTAATCTTTTCCAAACCGTTCGCCGGAGGAAATCTCAGCGGGGCCACGTGTCCGCTGCCGTTCATGAATAAACCCCCGCCAAAGTCAAAGGTAATCCCACAGGAGATGAGACGAGACGGTTTCGTCCAAATGTTGATATTTCAACGCGTCGATCATTGCAGCGGTCCCTGACCTCTGGGCCCCGGACCGCTGGGCCCCGGACCGGTACCTGTCAGAAGATCATTTGGTCCCGGTCCACAAAGAAAACCCTTATTGGTACAAATGATAGTATTTTCGTTCGACCTTACAGATCTTATTTTGAAAATCGACTGTTGCCGCTTCGTCTTAATGTCACACTTGACTCTGTCCCGCCGTTTCACACATCAGCTACCACAAGCTAGCCGGGAGCAGAAGTCCCCGGAGAGCTTTTTCAGGAGGAAACGAGCAAATGATGAGACGGCAGAAGTGTCACAGACAGAAGAAAGCTGCATTTAAAAGACAGTATCAAGATTCCAACCGAAGTTACAGGTTCATCGCAACAGGTGACACACAAGCTCCGCGTCTGCTCGGCGTTATTTGCGTGGAACGGCTAGCTAAGGAAGCTATGAAACCCTCAAAACTGCTTTGGCAGATTCAGACAAAACACCCCCAAGCTTAAAGACAAGCCTTTGACATTTTTGAAAGAATAAAAATCTTTAGGAAGAAATAAAGCAGTTATTGAGGGTCACCACCTCCACAAAGTGTCTGCCCTGAAAGCGTCATTCTTAGCTGCAGACTGCTAAAGCTAAACAAGCCCAGGACTCCCATCGACTCGACCTGATGCTGAATTATTATTACAGAGCAAAACTAAATTGTAATCGTTGCATTTAGATGAAATCAAAGTTTTTATTATTTGAACCCCAGCGCCTGAAACGAGTCCGTGGAAACATTTTTTCAGGCCTTAAAACTGTTCCCTGGTCCAAAAAAGGTCGGGGGCCGCTGGATGATCGGATGCGGCCGAACGGCGTGATGCTCTCGTGGCTCGTCAGCTGCCCGGCTGTTAGCGTGTTGTCAAATACGCCTCCACATTCTGATCACAACCGCCGTTTTTAACTTCCCTTCCGAGACTAATAGGAAACTCCAGGAAACGCATCCCTCAGGTGATAGCGCCGACGCTAACGTCGAAGTCAGCTGATACGCGGGAGATAAGTCGACGCCACGGCAACACCCGGGAGGAGTAATGCCGCTCGTGTTCGGTGCTCGGCGGCGGCGGCCTGGATCCAAATGTGTTTGGGGGGGGTGAGGGGGTTTCCGAGCAGGAAGTAGGTGTCTGTTGTTGAGAGGTGATTTCTGGGATGAAGCTAGCGGCGAGGGGGTGGGGGGGCTGCTAGCATCCAGGTCAACCTCCAAAGCTCCCGACCACGGCAGTTCGGGCAATTAATTCCCTGATGTTGCTCGCAATTTAATCAGCCGCGGCTTTTTAATAGCTGCATCTGAGAGGGAGAAGCAGAGCAGAAGGTTTGGACTCCTGCGTGGAGATCCTCCTCCACCCGCCTCGCCAATGCAGTCCCTGTCACTAGCAAACAGGAATAGATGGAGTGGGATTTGGGAGAGGCAGATCTTTCAAAAATCCATGGCGGGGCTGGCTGACGTCCACGTGGAGGGTCGGCGAAGGTGCCGGCGGCAGATCGAGCCGAGTGCAGCGCTCAGATCTTCAGCCTGGCAGCCAGAAGGTCCACGGGAGGATTCCTTCCAGTGTGGAGGCTCCATGTTCTCCATGTGTCTGCGTGGGGTTCCTCGGGGTTCTCCGGGTTCCTCCAAAACAACATGCAGGAGGTTCATTGGAGACCACAAACTGGCCAGATGGATGAATGGTTGTATTACTACATTATATGTGAATGAATGAGTGAATGGTTGTATGACTACATTTCATGTGAATGAATGAGTGAATGGCTACAACTCTCCAGATGAATGAGTGAATGGTTGCATGTTGTTGCATGATGTGAGTGAGAGGATGAATGGCTGTATGTCCATGTGATGTGTAAATGAGAGGGTGAATGGATGTATGTCTCTATATGACGTGTGAATGAATGAGTGAATGTTGTATGACTTTGTTACATGAAGAGTGAATGAGTGAATTGGTGTTTTTACATGATGTGTGAGTGAGAGGGTGAATGGATGTCTATCTCTATGACATGTGAATGAATGAGTGAATAGTTGTATGTCTACATGATGTGTGAATGAGAGGGTGAATGGTTGCATGTCTACATGTGATCTTTGAATGAGTGAGTGAATGGCTGTGTGCTAAATACAATGTAAATGAGAGGGTGGATGGATGGATGTCTCCATGTGACGAGCGAATGAATGAATGAATGTTGTCGATATACAACATTTGAACGAGAGGGTGGATGGTTGCATGATGGATCTCTATATGATATGTGAATGAATGAGTGAATGTTGTATGACTATATTACACAACGTGTGAATGAATGACTGAATGGTTGCATGTTGTTACATGACGTGTGAGTGAGAGGGTGAATGGTTGTCTGCCTCTGTGACGTGTGAATGAATGAGTGAACGGTTGTATGTCTCTATATAAAGTGTGAATAAATGAGCGAATGCTTGCATGTTTCTACGATGTATGAATGAATGAGCGAATGCTTGCACGTTTCTACGATGTATGAATGAATGAGTGAATGCTTGCATATTTCTACGATGTATGAATGAATGAGTGAATGCTTGCACGTTTCCACGATGTATGAATGAATGAGTGAATGCTTGCACGTTTCTACGATGTATGAATGAATGAGTGAACGGTTGTATGTCTCTATATAAAGTATGAATGAATGAGTGAATGCTTGCACGTTTCTACGATGTATGAATGAATGAGTGAACGGTTGTATGTCTCTATATAAAGTATGAATGAATGAGTGAATGCTTGCATATTTCTACGATGTATGAATGAATGAGTGAATGCTTGCATGTTTCCACGATGTATGAATGAATGAGTGAATGCTTGCACGTTTCTACGATGTATGAATGAATGAGTGAATGCTTGCATATTTCTACGATGTATGAATGAATGAGTGAATGCTTGCACGTTTCCACGATGTATGAATGAATGAGTGAACGGTTGTATGTCTCTATATAAAGTGTGAATGAATGAGTGAATGCTTGCACGTTTCCACGATGTATGAATGAATGAGTGAACGGTTGTATGTCTCTATATAAAGTGTGAATGAATGAGTGAATGCTTGCATGTTTCCACGATGTATGAATGAATGAGTGAATGCTTGCACGTTTCCACGATGTATGAATGAATGAGTGAATGCTTGCACGTTTCCACGATGTATGAATGAATGAGTGAACGGTTGTATGTCTCTATATAAAGTATGAATGAATGAGTGAACGGTTGTATGTCTCCATATAAAGTATGAATGAATGAGTGAATGCTTGCACGTTTCTACGATGTATGAATGAATGAGTGAATGCTTGCACGTTTCTACGATGTATGAATGAATGAGTGAACGGTTGTATGTCTCTATATAATGTATGAATGAATGAGTGAATGCTTGCACGTTTCCACGATGTATGAATGAATGAGTGAACGGTTGTATGTCTCTATATAAAGTATGAATGAATGAGTGAATGCTTGCATGTTTCCACGATGTATGAATGAATGAGTGAATGCTTGCACGTTTCTACGATGTATGAATGAATGAGTGAATGCTTGCATGTTTCTATGATGTATGAAT
>CAAKHD010010977.1:30901-41662 GCA_901007705.1 Fistularia tabacaria | reverse complement strand
TTGACGGTGCGAAAAAAAAAAAAAAAAAAAAAAAAGCTGTGGGAACCTTTTCCTTCTCGGCTCGGGGACCGTCGGTTTCCATGCCGTGAACCCGGATTACAACCAATTCCGCGGCGTTATAAGCCGGCGCCGTCGCATGTTTTGAGAAAAAAACGCCGCTTTCGTCATTTGGAAAATGTCTTCCGGAGCATTTTATTTGATTTAATTGTTTATTTGTTTTTATAACTTCCCCGTCGAAATTCAGAAAGTCAGCCGATCCGCCCTGCGGAATCCAAGCTTGCTCATTTGCAAAGCAAATACATTTATTTAAATGCACATTTATTTATATGCAGACTAAAAAATATATATATAAAAAAAATGAAAAAGGAGAACCTGAACAACTGCTGGTTTCGAAAATAACAAAATAAGCGCCTCTTTTTAAGCCGCGATGAAACCATGGGAATTTTTCTTTCCAGTCTTGCAGATAAACCGCCGAGAGATTTAATTCTGAGTTCCACCGTGCTTTAAAAACACATGGAGTCAGATTTGATTTATTTTCATTTATTCCTAGACCACCGCTTGGTCCAGAAATACTTTTTCTTTTATTTTATAACTTATTAATATATTTGTTTTTTTTTCAAGCCTGATGTTATTTTTTCTTAGTTTTTGTTTTTACTTTATTTTATTTTGTTCTATTCTTTTTTTTGTTTAATTTTATTTAATTTCATATATTTTATTTATTTGTTTTTTCAAGCCTGCAGTTATTTTGTTTGATCATTTATTTATTTATTCGTTATTTTCAAGCTTTGGGTTATTTTATTTTATTTTGTGTTTTTACTTTTATTTTATTTTATTCTATTTTTTATATTACATTTCATTTTATTTAATTTCATATAATTGATTTATTTGTTTTTTCAAGCCTGTAGTTATTTTATTTAATCACTTATTTATTTATCTGTTTTTTTTTCAAGCTTGAGGTTATACGTTTTTTTTTTACTTTATTTTATTTTTATTCTTTTTAATTTAATATCATTTTATTTAATATTTTTATCATTTATTTATTTGTTTTTTCAAGCCTGCAGTTATTTTATTTGACTCACCACGGCGCGAGGCAGGCCTCGACCGGTCGGCGTGGAGACGCATATATTTCCATATTTTCCAGTTAACACCTGTCAGATTTTCAAGCAGGAGCTCGTCCTCGGCGAGCAGCCATAGCCGCTTTCTCACCGAAGGAACTGTCGTGAAAACGACGTTATTAAAGAAATCTCCGAAAAAGAAAAAATGTCCACCATAGGATTTTTTTTGAAATTTCAAAAAAATGGTTTCCAGGAAGTGGGACGTTTTTTTTTTTTGCTTGTAAGGATGGACCTCCAGGCTAACGGCTAACAGCTGATAGTCCATGGTTGTTACTCCATGGACACTGAGGCAGCTTCCACCTTCATGTCGTCCGTGTCGTCTTCATATTCTTCTTCTTCTCCTTCTTCTTCGGTGGTTTGTTTTGGAGTGCGGCATCACTGACTGCCTATGCTAATGCTATCCGTAAACAGTTCCCCTGCAGGAAGCTACTTCTTGGAACCAAAATTCAAGAAACAAATAATAATTGCAGGCTTGAAAACACAAATACATAAATAATTAAAAGAGTTAAAAAAATAAAATAAAATAAAATAAAATAAAATAAAATAAAATAAAATAAAATAAAATAAAATAAAATAAAACCAAACCAAATCAAATCAAATCAAATCAAATCAAATCAAATCAAATCAAATCAAATCAAATCAAATCAAATCAAATCAAATCAAATCAAATCAGGCTTGAAAATAACAAATAGATTCCTATTCCTTTTTTATTATTGAGATCATTATTGCAATTAGAAACCATGACTGTGAACGGGCTTTTTTTTTCCAATTTAAGGAATAAAAGGTCTGAGAATTACGAAAAACAGACAAATGCTTGAAAAAGCAAAAACAAAATTGATGATAAAATAAAATGAAATAAAAACAAAATAAAAAAAATAAAGAATATAAAATGCATATATAATATATACAATACAAAAATAATAAATACAAATATTAATTATAAATGAATTTAAAAAATGAAATGAAATGAAATGAAATAAAATAAACAAAATAAAATAAAAACACAATATAAAATAAAATAAATAAACATCAGGCTTGAAAAACAACAAATAAATACATAATTTTCAGGAATTTCAGGTTTCAGCAACCGCGCAGACGCTAACGCCCCGCCGCCTGTGGGAAAGCAAATCTAAAACGACTACAGTTGGCTGGGGATGTGGACGAGGAGAGGAATGGAAGCTGCTCTCCTCAAGACTGAGAGCCCTAGCATGACACCTCGCGAGCTAACGGCTTAATTAGCGCGGCTATCGTCAGTTCCTCGCGAAGCCCTACTTTCTTGTCGCATCTCCAAACTAATCGAGGTCAAGAATTTGGGCCGCGTAGGTGCGGGAGAACGGGATGGAGGAGGTGTTTAATTTTTTTTCCCTGCCAAGTTGTTTTTTTGATGTGCTTGCAAAACACCAACCTTGGTGGGTACGTTCAGGTTTGAAGCTCTGGATCTGCCGGGCTCATTAGGAACCCGACGCTTCCCCTCGGCATCTCCCCGGCGGCGCAGAGCCCCAGAGCTAGCTTTAAATAGAGTATTCAGAGCTAGCATCGAGTACCCGCTGCCGCCGCCGCCGGACGCTGTACTCCGATTTTGCAAACGGACGGCGTGGATTTTTCTGGTGCCAGGAAGTAGCCTCCTGTTTACCATTAGCATTAGCAAAGGCGGTCAAGTGATGCTGCACTCCAAAACAAACCACCGAAGAAGAAGGAGATGAAGACGAAACGGGCGCCAGCGAAGAATGCCGTTAGCCGTTTGCTAACTATTTTAGCGCAGCTTCTGTCCGTTTCCGGAAAACATCCGAACAGCGATCAGGGCACATTTTAAAAGTCGGCACGAAGTCCAGCGGTCCACTGAGATACGAAGTCTTTCCAGAAGTGGGTTTAAATGTTGATTTTTTTTTTTCGTGTCTTCGATGAATTTTACCCGTTTAAAATAACTGAAAACAAGTTCATTCGATCCAACTCCCCCCCCCAAAAAAACTCAAAAAATAAGGATATTAATCTAGAAAAAGCCTGAAAAAGAAGGATATTAATAATGTAAGGGACGTCAAAAAGAAAAATCCTGGTTATTGTGAAGTTCTAGTGTTTTCATATGAATGACACTGAAGATGCAACGAGTGCTCGCGAGGCTACGAACACAAACACTGAACCAAAAACTACACTGACAATCAACTTAACGTGAGGATTCTTACATTTAATATTAACTTAACATTACAACAAAACTATGTTTATTCAATTAAAATTAATTTAACGTGACAATAAACTTATGATGATTTTTAAATTTAAATTTAACTTATCCTTTGGAGAAAAGTATGATTATTACATAAGAATTCACTTCACAATTCAATAAACTTATGATGATTATTACATTAAAATGACCTTAAAATGACAATAATCTAATACGTATTAGATTTAAATGAACTTAACATGACAGTAAACGTTCTTTGATTATTGAATTAAATTGAACCTAACATTACAATAACCTATAATTATTAAATTAAAATTAAGTTATTATTATTTTATTATATTATTATATTAAATAAACTCAACATTATAATAAACTTTTGATGATTATTACATTAAAATAAACTTAACATTACAACAATTATTAAATTAAAATTAACTTAACTTGATTAAATTAAATTTTACTTTTGAATTTTTGTTTTCTTCACTAGTTTTTTTGTATTTTTGAGTCATTTTCCTCTGAAACTCTGTCTCCAGGAGCTATCAGAGTTGCGGGAGCTAGCTTGGCTCGCACCGCGCAAATTTCCAATTTCGATTTTCCCGCTCTCGTATTCACATCATGACCATTTTTTTCGTATTTCAAGGATAAAATTAGCTGGAATCGCGCTTCTTAGCTTAAAAAAAAACAGCCACTGTACCTGCTCATGGTCTTCAGAGTTCGACTGATCTCAAAAGATTCGATAAGATTAGATAAGATAAGATAAGATAAGATAAGATAAGATAAGATAAGATAAGATAAGATAAGATAAGATAAGATAAGATAAGATAAGATAAGATAAGATAAGATTTGATAAGACAAGATAAGATAAGATAATACTTTATTGATCTCCACAGGGGAAATCTTTTGTCCCAGCAGTGCAAGAATAACGATAAGAATAACAATAAAATGAGTATAAATATAAATTAAATGAATAAATTAAAAAAATGAATTAAATTAAAGAAATATGTATTTTTAATTAAAATCATTAAAATTAATTACATTATTAAAAATTAAATGAAAAAAACATTATTTTTTAATAAAAATTATTAAAATTAATTAAATTACGAAAAATTAGATTAAAAAATAAATAAAAAAGATTGTCAAAAGATATCTATAAAAAAATACAACAAAATAGATAAAAATGATTTCATTAATTAATAATTACATAAATAAAATGGGCTTCAAGGTGAAAAAAGCAGGGATGATGGACAACAAAATAAAAAATAATTAAAAACTGATCATAATGGAGGGGAAATTATCAGGTAGAAGAACATCAGCCAGAAGGAAAGGAAAGGTGGAGGAGACAGTGGTGAGAGCAGAGATGATGGATGGTTTGGAGAAAAGACAGGAGGCAGAGCTGGAGGTGGCAGACATGAAGATGTGGAGGTTCTCTTTGGGAGTGACCAGGATGGAGAGGATCAGGAATGACATGCTAGATGTTTTGGAGAGAAGGTCAGAGATGGTTGGGTCATGGACAGAGGAGGGAGAGTGAAGATATTGGAATTGGAGGTCTAGATGAAGACCAGAGAGAAGATGCATGGAGGTAGTGAGAGAGGACATGAAGAGAGGAGGATCCAGAGAACAGGCTGAGATGGAGAGGGTGGGTTGGTTGTGGACACCCTGAAGAGAAAAACCCAGAGGAGAAGAAGAACTGCTCCCAGAAAGAAAGAGGACCGACGGCCTCATTTTACCCCGGCTGGTTGGAACACTGAGCGAGCGTCGCTATTTCGCGCCGGCGCTCGTTTCTCCTCCAGCGCCGCCGCAAAGTCAAACCAGGTCGCCGTCAGCTGACAACATCCCGTTCTCCGGCTCCCCCTCTTCTTCCTCCCGCCGCCGCTCTTTCAGACGTCGACCTGCTCGCCCTCGGCCGTCGGGCCGATGTTCATCCGCCGCCGTTCGTTCGTTAGCTTCCGCTTGAACCCCCCCCTGCCGGGCGTCACGTTCACCGCTTCCAGCGACGCGTCCTTGTTTCTTCGACCTTCGACGTTTTGGTTTTGGCGTCCACGTTTTCTCACGGTTGTCACGGCGGCGGAGAGACGGAGTGCACGGGTGAAAAGCACACCCTCCCATCTGCCCTGCCGATGTTGTTTCAGGTGTTAGCGCGCGGTATGAAAAGAAGCTAACGTAGAAAAAAGAGGCTAACTGTTATGCCGCGGATTACGATTGTTTTGTCTACATTTACTCATGGATGTCACGGCGGCGGCGGCGGCCAGATGATGTGAACGGGCGGGAAGCTCATCCTCCCATCTTCCCTGCTGTTGTCTCAGGCGTTAGCATGCGGCATCAGAAGAAGCTAACATATAAAAAGAAGTTTAAGCTTTGGATTCAACTTTACAATCGTTTTGTCGACAGTTTCTCATGGTCGTCACGACACCAGATGGATGCACGGGGGCAGAAGCACATCCCCCCATCTTTGCTTGTGTTTTCTCAGGTATTAGCGCGTGGTATAAAATTAAGCTAGTGTAGCAAAAAAAACTAACTGTTACGCCGCGGATTACACCTTACAATTGTTTTGTTGACATTTTCTCATGGATGTTACGGTGGCGGCTAGATGGTGCGCATCCTCCATGTCCGCTACTGTTGTCTCAGGCATTAGCGCGCGGTATAAAAAGAAGCTAACTTAAAAAAAGAAGCTAACAAGTATGCCGCAGTTTAAACTTTACGATTGTTTCGATGACGTTTTCTCAGGGATGTCACGATGGCGGCAAGACGGCGTGTATCCTCACATCTCCGCTACTCTTGCCTCACATGTAGCATGTGGTATAAAATGAAGTTAACATAGCAAAAGAGGCTAAGTGTTACGACGTGAATTCAACTTTATGATTGTTTCGTCAACGTTTGCTCATGCCGCTGGTGGCGAGATGGAGAGCATGGGGGCTGAAGCGCACCCTCCCATCTCTGCTGCTGATTTCTTCGGTGTTAGCGCGTTATAAAAAGAAGCTCACGTAGCAAGAGAAGCTAAGTGTTACGACGGGGATTAAACTTTACGATTGTTTCGCCGACACTTTCACATGGATGTTACGCTGGCGGCGAGACGGCACGCATCCTCCCATGTCCGCGACTGTTGTCTCAGGCGTTAGCATGCGGTATAAGAAGAAGCTAAGTGCTACGGCACGTATTAAACTTTACAATTGTGTCATCTACTTTTTCTGATGGAGGCGGTGGCGAGATGGAGCGCAGGGGGCGGAATTGCCCCCTCCCATCTTTGCGGCTGTTTTCTCAGGTGATAGCACGGTATAAAATGAAGTATGTAGCAATGTAGCAAAAGGAGCTAACTGTTACGACGCGGATTAAACTTTACGATTGTTTCGCAGACGTTTTCTCATGGATGTCACGGCGGCGCGCACGGAGAGGGGAAGCGCATCCTCCCGCGTCCGCTGCTGTTGTCTCAGCCGTTAGCGCGCATTTAAAAAAAAGAAGCTAACTTATAAAAAGAAGCTAACTGTTACGACGCGGATTAAACTTTACGATTGTTTATGGCCCTCGTCGTGGATCCCCGCTACGTCTTTACGAAGCTCCCGGACTGCGGCGCTTTCAGCGGAGCGAGGTCATTCATTATGCATGACGCCGTCATAAAAGCGTTTAAGAGTAATAACCGTCCGTTAGCGGTTTAAGTGACGTTTTTACGACGGCTAGCTAATATTCACGCCCCCCCGTGTCACTTTTTTAATGTGAGCCTGTAAAGCGATGGCCGGCTTGTAATGAGGAAACGTGAATGGAGGATCGACGGTGAACGCGTCACGGGTGTCCTTCAAAACCGCAGCACGGTCAGGATTTTATATTTATAAATACTTTTATATTATTTTACCACCAATGGCCGTGGTGATCGGGAGTTCATAAAAAAGAAAGAAAAACGAAAAAAAGAATACAAGCGAATTACCAGTGTTCTGTGTGACCTTTGCAACAGTCAAGACGTTTGTCACATCCAACATTTGTAAAAACCTCAATTCAACAGCCACCGGATTCGTTGCGTGCTGCTCTAACAAGCCTGAGGTTATTTTATTTTGTTATTTTTTTAATTCTATTGTATTCTGCTCTATTTTGTTATTTCATTTGATTTCACTTTATTTCATTTTTTATCATTATGTATTTTTTTTTCTCAAGTTTGAGGTTATTCTATTTTATTGTATATTATCTTGTGTTTTAATTTTTTTTTAATATTGTTTTTTTATTTTATTTTATTTTTTTATAACATTTTTTCAAGCCTGTGGTCATTTTTTTTTTATTCTATTCAATATTATTTTATTTCATTTTATCTTTTTTGTATTGTCTTTATTTTATTTTATCATTTATTTATTTGTTGTTTTTTCAAGCTTGAGGTTATTTTGTTTTATTCTGTGTTTGTATTTTATTTTTCATTTGATTTCATTTGATTTCATATTTTTATCATTTAATGTATTTGTTTTTACAAGCCTGCAGTTATTTTATTTTATCTTCTATTTATTTTATCTGTTATTTATCTTTTATCTATTTTATTCAATATTATTTTATTTAATTTTATCTTTTTTGTATTGTTTTTGTTTTATTTTATCATTCATTTATTTATTGTTTTTTCAAGCTTGAGGTTATTTTGTTTTATTCTGTGTTAGTATTTTATTTTTCATCTGATTTCATTTCATTTCATATTTTCATCATTTAATGTATTTGTTTTTTCAAGCCTGCAGTTATTTTATTTTATCTTTTATTTATTTTATCTGTTATTTATCTTTTATCTATTTTATTCAATAGTATTTTATTTCATTTTATCTTTTTTATATTGTTTTTATTTTATTTTATCATTTATTTATTTATTGTTTTTTCAAGCTTGAGGTTATTTTGTTTTATTCTGTGTTTGTATTTTATTTTTCATCTGATTTCATTTCACTTCATATTTTTATCATTTAATGTATTTGTTTTTTCAAGCCTGCAGTTATTTTATTTTATCTTTTTTCAAACTCGAGGTTATTTTATTTCATCTTTTTTTCAAGCTTGAGTTTATTTTTATTTTATTTTATTTTATTTTATTTTATTTTATTTTATTTTATTTTATTTTATTTTATTTTATTTTATTTTATTTTATTTTGTTTTTGTTATTTTATTTTTTATTTTATTTCATACTTTCTTCATTTATTTGGTTTTATTTTTTTCAAGCATGTTTCTGTTTTTCAAGCGTATTAAACTGCTCTCACATTCGCTCACGCTACCGTTTCCCCCCGCTAACTTCCATGTGAAGCCGGTCGACGGTGAATAATCAAAAAAAAAAACAAAAAGAAGAACGGATGAAAAAAAGATGCGTCTCGTCGTTCCTTTAACACGGTCAAAAAACCCCATTCGATGGCGTCGCTGTCAGGATGCTAAAGTCATCAGATGCCTTATTCATAACTCCCCCTTTCTGCCATGTTAGATTACGGTTAGCCTTGCGCTAAGCCCCCCCCCCCATCCCTTATTTCTCCATTGCCGTTGCACACCTGCGTTTGGAAAGAACTCCCGGAAGCTCCCGCCGAGGTTTCGCGACGCCGCCGTTAGCCCGTTAGCTTCACGAAACCCACCTTTCCCACCCGACGTTCAATTGCTGCGTTGCTTTTTTTTCCCCCCGCGCTCAATTATTCAGACGCTTTTGTCTCCGGGATGTGGTTGTTGTCCCCGAGAACATTTAATTCCTGAAAGTTTTAAAACTAAAAGCCCGATGTTTCGCAGACGCCGGTTTCCATATTTCAAGACGGCGGCGGAAGGAAAAGTTAATTCGGCGTTAAACGTCACGATGCCCTGGAGGTTTTCTTGTTTTCTTTTTCCCGCTGACGTCAACGCCGCATTTGTGACGAACGAAACGCTTTTACGTATCCGAGGCCTTAAATGTGGAGGAGAGGCTGAAGGTCTGTGACCTGCTGCCGACGCCATGAAGGCTGGTAAAAGCAATGATGAACGAATGAATGAATGAATGAATGAATGAATGAATGAATGAATGAATGAATGAACGAATGAATGAATGAATGAACGAATGGAAGGTTATGTCATTGCCTGGCCACTACTCTTTGTATGGACTTTCTTTTTTTTTCATTTTCTGCAGTCCCTGAGGCACTGGAAAAAAAAAATAAAAAATAAAAAATAAAAAATAAATAAAAAAATATATATATGTATATATATATATATATATATGTATATATATATGTGTGTGTATGTGTGTATGTATGAAAATGTACAGAACATAGACATGTTTGTGTATCTATATCTGCATATATATATATATATATGTATATATATATATAGATATATATATATATCTGCATATATATATATACATATATATACACATACATACATACATGTATACATACATACATGCATACATGCATACACACAAATATATATATATATATATATATATATATATATATATCCATCCATCCACCCACCCACCCATCTATCTATCTATCTATCTATCTATCTATCTATCTATCTATCTATCTATCTATCTATCTATCTATCTATCTATCTATCTATCTATCTATCCACCCATCTATCCATCCATCCATCTATCCATCCATCCATCTATCTATCCATCCATCTATCCATCTATCTTTCCACCCATCCATCCATCTATCCATCCACCCATTTGACATTTTGAAGAGCCGAGCTGAATGAAAATCCGAACGGCTCCGTGGACGATTAAGGCGGCGGTAATAAGAAATCATCTTTAATGATTCCCTGACATTTCCTCCTGCTCACCTCCCTCCACGGAAGGACGCGCCGTCACTCGTCCGCTCTCCTCGGCAGACGCCAGCGCTAAAGGACGTCTTATTGACAGAAAGCATCTTCGTACGATGCCTCCTTCGCAAACAGCAGTCCGGCTGCCATTTCTTAACATTTTTGTTTTTAAATAGATCGGAATCGATATTTGTTCGATGTCGGATTTTTCATGTCTAAAAATTGACTAAAAATTGGATTGAAATACATAAATACATAATAACATAATAATATGTAAAAAACTAAGATATATAAACAAATGAAAAATATGAAACAGAAAAAAAAACATAAATCACATAATTACATACCAATTTTTCGATGGGTTATTGTGAAAAAAAAAAATGATTAAGAATTCTTTTCGCAAGGCTCCATCATAGCAACTGATTTTTATTTTTTTATTACAAATCTCAGACATTTTATATTGTTCTGGAAAAAAAACTGCTGCAAAATGATCAGTTTCTCTTATTTTACTATTTATATAAATAAGTTTGAGTTTGAATATTTTGATAATAATAATAATAATAATAATAATAATAATAATAATAATAATAATAATAATAATAATAATAATCATTATTACTACTATTCTTATTATTATTAGTAGTAGTAGTATTATTCGTATTATTATTATTAGTATTATTATTTTTGCTATTATTATTATTATCATTATTATCAACAGTTCTTATTTTTTTATGATTTGGCATTTATTTT
>CAAKHD010010977.1:14443-29703 GCA_901007705.1 Fistularia tabacaria | reverse complement strand
GTTTCTCTTGATTTGCATATATACACACACACACACAAAAAGACGAGCACTATTTACACAACTAACGCCACACACACACACACACACACACACACTCACACACACACACACACACACACACACACACACTCACACACACACACAAACTCACACACACACACACACACACACACACACACACACACACACACACACACACACACACACACACACACACACACACACACACACACAAACACACACACACTCACATGCACACACGCGCACAATATTGACCACCGAAGGCACTGCAGCAGAAGCTCACCAAATGTGCTGCTTCACATTTTAAATGATTTCCCGATCCCTCAGGCAGCTGCCTCCGCGTTGATTATTTATTTTTGTTTTTTTATGTATTTTTATGTAATTCATGTGTTTTTTTGTATCGTATATTTCATACGTTTATTTTATTTATTAATTTTTTTACATTTTCATGAATGTCTTTGTGTTATAGTTTTCAGTTGAGTATTTATTTTGTCAAATCTAGTTCTTAATGTTTTTTTACGTAATTCATGTATTTTTTGTATTATAATTTTCATGTGTTTATTTATTTCATTGTTTATTTATTTTATTGTTTATGTATTTTTATGTAATTCATGTATTTTTGTATATTTGTATATTTTTATATATATTTATATATTTTTCATCTGTTCATTTATTTCTTTAAATTTATTTTTATGTATTTGTATGTAATTCAAGCATTTTATGTATTATATTTTTCATGTGTTTATTTTTTTTTTATGTATTCATATTATTCTATTCTTATTCTGCTTATTCGTGATTTTTTTGTATGATATATTTAATTCGCTTATTTATTTTAGTGTTTTATATATTTCTATGTCATTCATGAATGTTTTTATATAAATTTTTTCATTTGTATTTTTATTTATTATTTTTAACGTATCTTTATGTACTTTTTGTGATATACTTTTATAATTGGTTTATTTAATTTTGTATGCATTTTTATGTTATTTATGTATTTATATGTTTTTTTTGTATTATTCATCTGTTTATTTATTTTTATTTCACCCAGGTTTAAATTAGCCTAATAACATTTAACTACTTTTACCCTAATATTTAGCTTAATTATAGTAAATCAGGTCAGCTACCCCTCCCCTCATTCATTCATTCATTCATTCGTTCATTCATTCGTTCATTATCTACCCTGTTTATCCTGCACTCCAACCATTCACCCTCTCATTCACAGGTTTTAAACATATCAATTATCACTCGACTATATTCCTTCTCCAATTTTCACAGCTCATGAACAGCAGGCTAGAAACCACCGGGAGGCTTCCATTGCTACGTGCTAATGAGCTAAATCGAAGTCGTCTCCTCCCAGTCATTCGAACTCTTAGGAAAAATTAAAATAACGGTCTTTTTTTGTGTACTATTTTTTATTCATGTATGTATATTATTTTTTATGTATTTCTACACAATTTACATAGTTATTTTGTATAATATTTTCATTTGCTTATTTTATTTATTTTAGTTTTTCGTGTATTTTTATGTAATCTATTGCTTGTGCTATATTTTCTATGTTAAGATTTTATTTATTTTAGTTTTTTTATGTATTTTTATGAAATTCATGTATTTTTTCTAAAATATTTCTAAAAAAAATTGAATGTATTTTTATGTAATTTACATATTTATTTTGTATCATAATTTTCATTTGTTTCTTTTATTTATCTTAGTTCTTTATGTATTTTTATGTAATTCATGTTTTTTTGTATTTTATTTTTCATTTGTTTATTTATTTTATCTATTTTAGTTTTTGTATGTATTTTGATGCAATTGATGTATTTTTGGTATTGTATTTTTTATGTTGTTATTTTTCATTTATTTTCTTTTTTTATTAATTTTTAAACACCGAAGTGCCTCAAAATAGATATTGCGTGAACGACCCAAAAAAATGTAAAAAATCCGCTTTCGCAGTTAAAAATCACAGATACGCTGAATTAAGCCTTTTTTTTCCATTTTCTTAGCCGCAAGTTTGCACCTCGAATAATCCGGTGGCGCTCCAAAAAAAAAAAAAAAAAACCCGGTAAAAGGCATTTGCGGCGGTCGGAAAACTGGGTGGGAGCAGCTTGTGTTTTGGAGACGGCGAGCGGGGAGAGGGTTAGCATAGCCGTAGAGCTCCGGGGTTTTGATAAATGAGGCTCGTCGGCGGCTGCGGCATTAAAACTGTTTCCCAGCTCAGCTGTGGTGACAATGTGATTAATATTTGCACGGCATTAAGCTAATTTATCACGGCCACGTGCGAAGCCGGCGGGAGAATAGACCGTCACATGGACGCCCGGGGCTGCGCGAGAGTAGATTTGGCGACGCCGGGCAATTACTTCCAGCCAAAATAAACCAATAAATGAAGGGGGAACTTACAGGGGGGGCGAATGTCGCCGTCGTGTTTTGGTGCGGAAAGAAGCCGGCGGCGGCGGCCATTCCGGCTCCTCCAGGCCGAACTGCACTGATCTGGCTGGTGGTTGAACGCAGCTTCAGGAGGAGGAGGAGGATGTTTGTTTGTATCCATTAGACCTGCGAATGAGAGCGTGAACAGTCGTCTGTCCTTATATGACGTGTGAATAGTCCTGTTTCTATACAATAGACATGTGAATGAGAGGGTGAACGGTCGCGTTTCTCTTTATGTGACCTGACAAATGAGAGGGTGAATGGTTCCATGTCTCTATATGACGTGTGAATGAGAGGGTGAATGGTTGTGTTTCTATATGACGTGTGAATGAGAGGGTGAATGGTTGTGTTTCTATATGATGTGTGAATGAGAGGGTGAATGGTTGTGTCTCTATATGACGTGTGAATGAGAGGGTGAATGGTTACATGTTTCTATAGATAGACGTGGATGAGAGGGTGAACGGTGGCATTTCTCTATATGTGACCTGACAAATGAGAGGGTGAATGGTTGCATGTCTCCATATGATGTGTGAATGACATGTCTCTATACATAGACATGTGAATGAGAGGGTGAGTGGTTGCACGTCTCTTTATATGATGCGTGAATGAAAGGGTGAATCATTATATGTTTCTATGGATGGACAAGAATGAGAGGGTGATTGGTTGCATTTCTATATAAGGGACCGGAAAAATGAGAGGGTGAACAGCAGTACATCTTTATTGGATGCGTGAATGAGAGGGTGAAAGGTTCCATGCCTCGATATGACGTGTGAATGAGAGGGTGAATGGTTGTATGTCTCTATTTATAGATGTGTAAATGAGAGGGTGAACAGTTGCGTGTCTCAATATGACATGTGAATGAGAGGGTGAATGGTAATATTTGTCTGTATGTAGGCATGTGAATAACGTAAACGTCTGTCTATCCTTGTATGACGCATAAATGAGCGGGTGAATTGTTGTATGTCTCTATATTACATGTGACATGTGAATGAGAGGGTGAATGTTTACGTCTCTATGTGACATATAAATCGTGAATTGATGAATTGTTGCATTTCTATATCACTGACCTGACAAATGAGAGGGTGAACGGTCGCATGTCTTGATATGACACATGAATGAAAGGGTGAATGGTCATATATTTCTTTATATAGACGTATGAATGAGAGGGTGAATGGTTGCATGTCTTTTTATGACATATGAATGAGAGGGTGAATGGTAATATGTCTCTATATATAGACATATGAATGAGAGGGTGAACAGAAGTATATCTTGATATGATGTTGAATGAGAGGGTGAATTGTTGGATGACTCTTTCACTGACCTGACAAATGAGAGGGTGAACAGTTGTTTATCTTTATATGACCTGTGAATGAGAGGGTGAATGGCTGCATGTGTCCATACATCCCTTTGACTGACAGGTCCAGGTTGAACCCGCCCTCTTCACACAGACAGCTGGGAATCGAATGAATGAATGAATGAATGAATGAATGAATGAATGAATGAATGAATGAATGAATGAATGAATGAACGCTCTCCTGCCAAAGCCAGAAGAACCCGTGTTCTCCATGATGCTCAGAATGAATGAATACAGGAGTGATTTGAGCAAAAAAATAAATGAATAAATGTCACGGGAAGACGAGCGAGAGCTCGAATGCGGCGTTTCAACGTTTGCTAAAAATAGTGATTGGGCGGCGGATCAAACGAAGCCGGATGGCACTTTATTTGTGTTTTAAAAAAAAAAAGAAACTCACGACGCCGATGCCGGGCTGTGTTTGGTGGTGCGTTCAAGGACACCTTGCTAGCAGGTGATAATAGCAAGAGGTCGTCGCTCAATCACAAGGCCAGCTACAGAAGCATACAAGTCTTCCCCCCTGCGAGTTGCGCTTCTTGGTCACCGACGCACCGACGTTGGAAGGACCACAGCCTCGGTCGCTAAAGCTAGCAAAACATCTGTGGATATTTAGAAAAGACTCGTGGAAACTGTCATCTCTACGGATATTGTGGTAAAACCCGAGACTGGGAGAAGACTGATCTCTGACAGCTCAGGTTAAAACCTTGTAATTACCAATGCGACTTCAGTTAAAACGCCAAAACTTCCCTTCCGACTTCACTTTTAAGGCTGCAAATGTTAAAATCCTTTGCCGTGAGCCGAGTATTTCCCAACCTGAAACAGCCCAGAGCCACCGCTAATCATCCACACACAACGACACGATAATGCTGCAAAAAAGGCTTGTGCAAAGCTAATATTACCGACCTGCGTGCTAGTGCAAAGCTAATATTACCAACCTATGTGCTAGTCCAAAGCAAATATTACCGACCTATGTGCTAGTGCAAAGCTAATATTACCGACCTATGTGCTAGTGCAAAGCTAATATTACCAACCTGCGTGCTAGTGCAAAACTAATATTACCGACCTATGTGCTAGTGCAAATATAATGTTACCGACTTGTGTGGTAGTGCAAAGCTAATATTACCGACCTGTGTGCTAGTGCAAAGCTAATAGTACCGACCTGTATGCAAGAGCAACGATATTATCACGAACCTGCATGCTGGTGCAAAGCTTATATTAACTAAATTAGTGCTAGTGCAAAGCTAATATCACTAACCTGTGGGCTAGTGCAAAGCTAATATCACTAGCATGCATGCTAGTGCAAAGCTAAAATCACTAACCTGCATGCTAGTGCAAAGCTGATCTTACCAACTTGTGTGCTCGTGCAAAGCTAATATCATGGACCTGCAGGCCAGTGCAAAGCAATACTACCGACCTGTGTGCTCGAGCAAAGCTAATATCACGGGCCAGCATGCTAGTGCAAAGCTAATATTACCGACCTGTGTGCGAGTGCAAAGCTCATTTACCTAACCGGCATGCTAGATCAATGCTTATAATGCCAACATGTATGCTAGTGCAAAGCTAATTTTACCAACCTGTGGGGTAGAGCATAACTAATAACACTAAGCAGCATGCTAGTGCAAAGGTTATAGTACTGACCTGTGTGCTAGTGCAAAGCGAATATCACTAACCTGCATGGTCGTTCAAAGCTACCATTACAGACCTGTGAGCTAGTGCAAAGCTAATATTACCAACCTGTGTGCGAATGCAAAGCTATTATTACCAATCTGCATGCTGGTGCAAAGCTAATATTGCCGACCTGTGTGCCAATACAAAGCTAATATTACTGACCTGTGTGCTAATACAAAGTTAATATCACCGATCTGCGTGCTGGTGCAAAGCTAATATAACCCACCTGTGTGCTAGTGTAAAGCTAATATCACTAACCTGCATGCTAGTACAAAGCTTATATTACCGGCCTGTGTGCTAGTGCAAAGCTACTATCACTAACCTGCATAGTCGTTCAAAGCTAACATTACCGACCTGTGTGCTAGTCCAAAGCCAATATTACCGACCTGTGCGCTAAGACAAAGCTAATATTACCGATCTGCGTGCTGGTGCAAAGCTGATTTAACCCACCTGAGTGCTAGTGCAAAGCTAATATCACTAACCTCAATGCAATGACAGTGCTTTCTTTGTTGACGTTTGTGCGTCACAACCGGCCTTTTGCTTGCTATTTTTTTTTTCTCTCATTTATCCAAATCGTGATACACGATCACGACGATAAAACATTTCTTCTTGTATTTCATTAGAGATTCCATTTCCACCGACATTTGAAACCGGATTTTTCATGCGTTAGCGTCCTTCTGGCGTCACGTATTATGGGTCACCTCCTCCAACAAGCAAGGCCAAGGAACAAAAACAAGGTGAGATCGGTTCACCGAGGCCTTTTATAAAAAGGACAATCCGAGAAAGGACTCCGAAGGTCGCCGGTACCTCCGCTAATGGCCGGAGAAGCTCCCCGCGGCGCCGCTGAACACGTACCCTGTTCTAGAACGGTGATTTCCTACAATGAAGCAAAATTAGGAGAGCGGCCGCAGCAGGTGGGAACGGCGTATCGACGTGATTACCCCGCGGGTCTCACCGCAAGGTCGCCGCGCTCAGCCGGAGACGCCAAGACAGCCGCGTCTGGATACGATTGACGTGCCGTCGGTCATATTTCTGGTTATTTATTCTGTGGATGGCGGAGTGTGTTAGCAGGAGGGAAGATAAATAAAATCAAATCTTCTGCAGGTTGACAATAAAGACAAGGTCAGAGGCAGCTGGAGGAAACAAAGGCCCACCGGATTCAGTCTAACTTGAGCCCAAAAGGCCCTCTTGTTACTGGCTAACCTGAACCCAAAGGCCCACCGGTTTCAGGCTAACTTGAACCCAAAGGCCCACCAGTTTCGGGCTAACTTGAACCCAAAGGCCCTCTTGTTACTGGCTAACCTGAACCCAAAAGGCCCACCGGTTTCAGGCTAACTTGAACCCAAAGGCCCACCAGTTTCAGGCAAACTTGAGCGCAAAGGCCCTCTGGTTTCTGGCTAACTTGAACCCAAAGGTCCAGGGGTTTGAGTCTAACTTGAGCCCAAGGCCCATCGGTTTCAGGCTAACCTGAGCCCAAAGGCTGTCCGGCTTCAGGCTAACTTGAGCCCAAAGACTCTCCGGTTTCAGGCTAACTTGAGCAGGGAGGTCCTGAATAGGGTCGAGGTGATGGTGGCTTGTTCTGAAAATGGAAGAGTTGATGTGCAGAAACTGTGTCTAAGGGGGCTGTTATGCTATATATATATATTTATCAATATATAGATATATTAGAGCAAAGCTAATATCACTGACCTGCATGCTAGTGCAAACCAATATTACCGACCTGTGTCTTAATGCAGAGCTAATATTACAGACCTGCGTGCTAGTACGTAGCTAATGCTACTGATCTTTGTACTTGTGTAATACTTGTATTACCGACCTGTGTGCTAGCACAAAGCTAATGCTACTTATATGCGTGTTTATGCAAAGCTAAAATAACAACCTGTGTGCTTGTATGAAGTTAATATTACTGACCTGCTTGCCGGTACAAAGCTAATACTACTGATCTTTGTGCTTGTACAAAGCTAATATTACCAACCTGCGTTCTAGTACAAAGCTAATGCATTAAACTGCATGCGAGTACAAAGCTAATAGAACCGACCTGCATGCTAGTGCAACTTAAATGACCAATTTGCTTGCTAATACAAAGTAAATGGTACTGAGCTGAGTGCTAGTACAATGCTTATATCACCAACTTGCATGTTAGCACAAAGCTAATGCTACTGATCTGCGAGTTAGTCCAAAGCCAATTTTCTAACCACCTCTGTTCTTTTGCAAAGCGGATATTCTCGACCTGCGTGCTCGCAGAAAGCTAATATTAACAATTTAAGCGGTCGTACAAAGCTAACGTTCCCGGCCAGTGTGCTAGCCCCAACATATTTAGCGTTCGGGCGCTAACGGAGGGTGTCGCCGAGCATTTCTACCTCCACCTGCGTGACGCAGGTCTCATCCGCCTCCTCCGTCACGCTAACAGTTTGTCATCCAGCATCAGGGATTCGAACCGCCAACCTTCCGGTCGCAGATACTACTTCATCTACCGGCTGAATGGGAACGAAAATGGAAATGAACCTCCAGAGATGCAGTTCTCCTCACTCTGAAATCACAAAAAGCCCCTTCCTTTCCAGACTTGACATAAAAATCAATCAACGGAGGAGGGAGAGGGAAAGTTCTTCCTGCAGATTAAGCGGGTCAATCCGGTGAAAGATAATTCCGCGTCGATCTCGGCTCCGACAGCGGCCGCGGACGACGGACAAGTCGCGGTTAAGAGATAGTTCACGTGGAGATGAATCACACGCGCGGAAAATTGATATGTGACGGGTTTAGTTTTATCCTGGCCATGGTTCTGTGGTTCTCGAGGTTGCGACGATTTGGATCGCATGTGGCAGAGCAACGTTTTTTCTTCTTTTTTTTTTTTTTTTAGTCAATATCTCTATTTTTATTTTTTATATTTGAATGTATTTTTTTTCTATTTTTCACTTTTCACAACTTTGTCACGAATAGTTTTATTTATTTATTTATTTAATTTATACCACCTCTTTTGAATCTGTATTTTGTTGAATCAGGTCAGTGGAACTGAAGAAGCTTGTTAGATAAGAAAAGTCAGATCTTTATTTTTTTATTTCAATTTTTATGTTCATTTTAATTTTTCTTATTTTTATCCTTATTCTTATTTATTTTTATTTTCTAATGTATGTATTTTTTTCTATTTTTCATTTTTATACATTTTTTAAAATTTTATTTTTAGTTCCTCTTTTCAATCTGCAGTTTGTTGAATCAGGTCAGTAGAAGTGAAGAACCCTGTTGGATAATATAAAATAAATCTTTATTTTTCATTTTGTTTTTTATGTTCGTTGTTCTATTTATTTTTCACTGTATATATTTTTTTCTATTTTTCACTTTTACAACTTTGTCACTTTTATTGTTTTTTTTTGGTTATTTTAAGCACCTCTTTTGAATCTGCATTTATTTGGTATCAGGTCACTAGAACTGAAGAAGCCAGTTGGATAAGATAAGATATGATAAGATAAGATACATTGAACATTTATATTTTTATTTTTATTTTTGTCCATATTCTCATTCTTATTTTTTTTTTATTAATTATTTTTATTTATTAATTTATTTATTGAATGTATTTTTTTTTTCTATTTTTCACTTTTACAACTTCGTCACTTCTATTGTTTTTATATTTTTACTTTTAGCGCCTCTTTTGAGTTTACCTTATTTCATCCAACAGGGTTCTTCAGTTCTACTGACCTGATTCAAATAAATGCAGATTCAAAAAAGTCGCTAAAAATATGAAATAAAAAATAAATAAATAAAAGTGACAACGTTGTAAAAGTGAAAAATAGAAAAAAATACATGAAGAAAAAAAAATTAAAGTTAAAATTGAAATTAAAAAAACAGTGACAACGACAAACAGACAGGAATCAGGTGGTGGTGGAGGAGATGAAGATGTTGAGGTTCAGTCCAGATGACAAGAATTCTCCATCACCTCCTCCCACGTTCGCGTTAGCCACAAGAAAACAAAGTCAAACGAGCTAAATATAGTCGTTTTTTTTTTTAGCTTCCGCGTTTACCCTCTTGACGGTGGGGAATCTGGAGAAGATGTTCATTGATGGACGCCTCAGATTGGGCTCCTTCTCCCCCCCCGGAGGGTCGCCCTCCTCCGGCTGAACTCTGCAGAAAAGCAAATTGAGTCAGGTCCTCCTAATGAGATTGTTTCTCACTGAATTTCTAATATGTGACTAATTAGTTGGAGGCTAAAAGCAGAGGGGGACGGGAGGAGGAGGGGCCGGAGATGAAGCGCAGGATTTATCCAAGAGACGCTCGGTCGGGTCGGTCGGCGGTCGTTGGGTCGGGATTTAGAGCCGACCCGCTGTGAAGGGAAGAAAAAAAAAAAAAAAAACGCTGAGATTTACCAGGGCGATGCCTTCAGGGGCGGCTCTGGGGGACGGATTTCCCTAAACTCCCTCGCGTTGCGTACGCTGCGATTTTACTGAAGCCGCAGCCGCTGAATTTGCTAAATTTGATCTGCGTGATGGTAAAAAGCTTGTATTATGGACCTGCATGCTAGTGCTACTCATTTTACCAGCCCACGTGTACAAAGTGCTAGTACGAAGCTAATACTACTGATTTTTGTGCTCGTATAAAGCTAATTTTACTGACCTGCATGCTAGTAAAAAGCTAATGCTACAAACATGCGTGCTTGTACAAAAGGAAATATTAATAAGCTGTCTGCCTGTATGAAGCTAATATTATCAAGCTGCATGCTAGTGCAACGCTAATACCACTGATTTCTGTGCTTGTGTATAGCAAATATTACCTACCTTTGTGCTAGTACAAGGCTAATGCTACTAACGTGCGTGCTTGTACAAAGCTAATATTAACAACCTGTTTGCCAGTACAAAGCCTACACTACTGATCTTTGTGCTTGTATAAAGCTTAAGATTAGCAACCTGCCTACTAAGATGAGATAATACTTTCTTGATCCCCACCGGCGTGCTAGTACAAGCTAAGCTAAAGCTAATGCTACTCACGTACGCGCTTGTACAAAGCTAATATTCACAGCCTGTTTGCCTGTATGGAGCTACTATAACCAACCTGCTTGCCAGTGCGAAGCTAATACTGCTGATCTGTGTGCTTGCATTAAGCTATTACCGACCTGCGTGCTCGTAAAAAGCTAATGCTACAAAAGTGTGTGTTTGTATATACATATACATATACATATATATATGTATATATATGTATACTCACAAAGTATACTTAATATTTAATATATGTATTGTTTACTTTGTATAGCAGCATGGATACATATATATATATATGTATGTATATATATTTAATTTTTTTCGCTGGTAGATCATTTTGACTTGGTCATTTTAAGAGTAGCTCGCAAGCTAAAAAAATGTGGCCACCCCTGTTGTCTAGTAGGAAGCTTTGCTTGTTCCATATTCAGTTTTGCAAGCCAAACTTGTTGGGGTCCAGATGAGAAGTTTAATTGTTTCATTCCATAAATTTATATTACAAATGTACCCCATTTTTGAACGTTGGTCCACTGTGGATTTGAGTTCGACACCGCTTGGATGGCAAGTCCTTTTTTTTTAGCGCAACCGCTCTTCACATGCATTCAATAAAACGATGGATTTGGTTTGAGTTCATCGCGGCGGAGGACGCCGTTTTCGGATATTTGAGTTCATTCCACCGCGGTAACGCGTCTGTGATAAACATGTATTCGCATAACAGGGATAATAACACATTTGTGGAGTGGAGGAGGTGGAATTTGTTTCCTGTCGTTTCATTCGCGCCCGTGCGAATCTCGGTGTTTCGCAGTAAAACAGGGACGACGGGGGTTTAATGGGCCGAAAACAAACGATATAATTGAATGTTTACGGGGACAAAGAGCGTCTGCGCGTCGCTCAGAGCGCTTTAAAAAAAAACCAAAAAAAACATGGTCCTGAACAACGCCGTGTTTGGACACCAAGTCAAACACGCAGCTAATTGACCAATTAGCATCCCGTGCTCATCAAGGTCGATTAAATATTAGGAGCTGGAAGGAAAAACTTGCGGCGGTGGCAGCGGCTCGATTCAACCTGTTACTTTTTTTTTTGCGGTAGGGCGTAACGAGAAATCAACACCACCGCCGTGGAATCGCCACCCCTAGCGTGGAGCGTTAGCCTCCCCATGCTAATGACTCCCGCGTGTGCGACTCTACCTTTTTTCGCAGAGCTTCTTGTGTCACAAAATGCGAATAGAGTCGAAAATTAAATAAAATATCATAAGAAACGAAATTTGAATAAAGATACTTGTCGAAATCTTTTCGTGGCAGTCTTACGTGGAAATAAAGATAAAATGAAAAATTAATAGAAAATAAATAAAAATGAATTAAAAAAACATATTATTATTATTATCATTATTATTATTATTATTATTTATTTCCATCATCATCATCATCGTCAATATGATTTTTTACAAACATATGGTTTTTTCATTTGATCGTAGTCTTCTTTTGCTTCGGCTGTTCTGTTGTGGTTTTACTTATTTATTTATGTATTTATTTATTTTTTCATCCATCTGAGCCAAATGTATTCGTGGCACAAACCAACAGCTACATAAATATAAAAAAATAAATAATTGAGTTGAAAGTAAAATAAAACAAAATAAAAATGAAATAAAAATACAGATAAAATGAAAAATAAATAGAAATAAAATAAAATAAATATCAAATGAAATAAAACTGACAAATAACAAAAACAATATTTTTGTATTACTTTTATTTTCATTCACATCATGATTATTATTTATTTTGTGTTCTTTCTTCTGCAGAGACGGGAAGGCAAGATATTTAGCAAATGCAAATACAATCAAAAATAAATTGAAATAAAAATTAAATTCAAATAAAGATACGCGTGGAAGTCTCATTGTCATGACAACTGGACTTGAAATAGAGATAAAATTAAAATAAATAGAAATAAAATAAAAATAATAATCTCATCATCATCATTCTTATTTTTTTTGTATTTAATTTTTTAAATTACTCATTTAATCATAGTCTTCAATTGCATGGGCTGCTCAATTACGATTTTATTGATTTATTTGTTTTTTCATTCGTCTGATCCAAATGTGATTTGTGCCACAAACCAACAGCTACAGAAATATAAAGAGTAAGCAATAGAGGTGGAAGTAAAATAAAATCAAATAAAAAAAAGAAAGAAAAATAAAATGAAGACAAAACTGAAAATGAATAGAAATAAAAATAGAAATAAAATTTAGAGAAAGATACTTGTGGAAATCTTCTTTTGTGGCAACTGGACTTGAAAATAAAGATGAAGTGAAAAATAAATTGAAATAGAATAAAATAAAAACGCAGAGTTTTTTTTTGTTCATCACCATCATCACAATTATTATTTTTCCACATTTTAATTTTTTAATTTTCTTATTTAATAATAGTCCTCTATGATTAGAAGTTAAATGATATATTTAAACATGAATGTTAAATTTGCCATTTAAATTTAATATAGAAGTTAAATGATATATCTTAAATTTAAGTTAAATTTCTCAAGTTAAAGTAACATATGAGCTAAATTTGCAGCTGAAATTTAACATATACGTTAAATTATATATTTTAACATATAAGTTAATTTTTCAAATTCAAAATTTTTCAAATTAAGATATGCGTCCCTAGATGCTAACAGCATTAGCAATTATTTCACAGCAGTTCCTCATCTTGCGTTTAGATGTTATGGTCAATTTTCTAGGTCTAATGGGGGGGTTAGCTTTAAGCTTAGCCACGCAACATCACTGCTTTCTGTTAGCTTAAGCTGCTCCAGCGGTTGTGAGGTCTCTTCGAGGCTAAGTGAACGCCGCCGGATGTACGTGACCACGACCACAAAGTCGCAAAAAGATGGTAATGCCAGCAGGAGCTGGCAATCGTATGCTAACCTGAGCTAGCTGTTGTCGGCGACCAAATATCCAAACATGTGAAAACAAAAGAAAAAAAATAATAAAAAAAAATTTAAAACCCTTTTTAAGGCTCGCCTTGAACCTCGTTTTTATTTTTTAAATTATTTTCTATTTCATTTATTCATTCATTATCCACAGCACTCATCCTGCGCTCTAGCTAATATTTCCAGACGATCAAGCATTCACGCGTTCGTCCGCGCATCTTTACGACGGAGGCTCTCCAGTAGAACTGTGGGAGGAACCCGGAGAACCCGGAGGACCTCAGGGACCTTCTCGCCGTGCAACGGAGGCGCTAACCACCGATGCCCTGCTTTATTCATGGATTCATTCGTTCATTATTTTTGCTTTATTTTCTTGTTATTATTGTGATTATTTCGTGTTTTGCAGCGGGCTGAAGTGTTCCAGGAGGTACTTGGAAATGAATGCCAGCCGCCTCCTCCCTCAATGCCTTTCAAAAAGGTTTCAGGGACATTTAATAATGTTGTAAAACCCAGCGGGGCTTTTGGGTTGTTACGCAAACGCCACTCGCACTCCCAGAGTGGCGGCAGCGCTCTCGTTCTTTTGTCGTCTGGCCATTGTTCCATTGTGGTTTTGAATTATTAATCTCTTTTTATTATTTTTATTTATTTATTTATTTTCATTCGTCTAGGCCAATTAGTGGAACAAACAGGCAAAGTAAAAAAAAATAAAATAAAAGAGAATTAATGTTATAATAAAGATTGAATGAAAATTTAATAAAAATAAAATGAAATAAATTGAAATATACTATCATCATTAATATTGTTGTTATCATCATCATTATTATTGTCATTATTATTATTATTTTATTTTCGTATTTTTATTCATAATCATCTTTTCCTTTGATGATTATAGTTTGGTTATAAATATATATGTATTTTAAATTCTTTTTTGTCTTTGTTTTTCATTTGTCTGGGCCAATCAGTGGAGCAAACAGGAACATAACTGTAAAAGGAAGAAAGGGTTGAATAATCAAGATAATGATAAACATCAAGAAAAATAAAAAAAGAGTATTAAAATAGAATAAAGATAGAATCAAAATTCAGTTAAAAAATGTATATCAAAATATATTATCAGTATTATTATTGTTGTTATCATCATCATTATTATTCTCATTATTCTTATCATTTTTGTATTAGTCATTTATATTTCTTATTTTTTCGAAGACTTCTTTTCTTTTGGCTGTTCCATTGTGGTTATAAAATAGAATAAATAATAGAGTTGAAAATAGAATACAATAAATAAATATTAAATAAATAGAAAATGAAAATTAGACAAAAATAAAATAAAATAAAGATACATTGAAATAAAAATAACACTATCAATAAACATGGAAATATAATTAAAAAAATATCTATTATTATTTTTATCATCATCATAAACATGTTTAGCATTATTTTATTTTTTATTTTCTTATTTATTCAAAGTCTACTTCTTGTTCGTTTTTTCATCCACAGCAAACCATCTCAGCCTCATTTTAGAGATAAAATGATATCAAAAATAACAATAACAATAACAAAAAAAATAAAAATAAAATTATATTATTATTATTATTTTTATTTTCATTATTGTCATCTTTATTATTATCATTCTCACTTCTTACCAACCACCTCCCTGTCCTCCTTCCCCTCCATGCAGAAACCTCCTCCGGTCTAAATATTTAATTATATCATCTTGTTTCATTCGATTCTATTACATTTTATTTTGTCTATTTCATTCCCCCGTTTTTTTTTTTTTTTAGTTTTTTTTTTATTGTAAACACGGCTTCCTCAGGGGGGAAAAAAAAAAAAAAAGATTTACATAAAAACCCCGAACACAAGCGTTCTTGTTTTCTTTGTTTTTTTTTCTCCACGCCCCGTTGGGGGATTTTTTTTTGGTATTTGTT
>CAAKHD010010977.1:0-14423 GCA_901007705.1 Fistularia tabacaria | reverse complement strand
TTTTATTTTTCCTCTTTTTTTCTTCCATTTTTTTTCTTTTTTTTTTTTTTTTTTTTTTCCCCCTTTTTTTTTTTTTTTTAGTTTTTTTTTTATTGTAAACACGGCTTCCTCAGGGGGGAAAAAAAAAAAAAAAAGATTTACATAAAAACACCGAACAGAAGCGTTCTTGCTTACTTTGTGTTTTTTTCTCCACGCCGCGTTGGGGGATATTTTGTTGGCATATGGTCGTCATGTTTCTCCTTGTTCCCCCTCGTCTGCATCCCGTCCTTTCAAACGCCGCCTCACAAAAAATAAATAAATTAAACAATAAAATAAAAAATGCCAGGGAGGGTTTTTTTTTGTAGTGTGCGGCGGAGGACAGATGTTGAGGGAGAGGGTTTTCGCTGAGCCGGTGGATTTTCTGCCGCCGTTGGAGGTTAAAGACGGACAGGAATACTGGGCTATTGCATTTCAAGATAACTGTGGTTTATGGAGATAGATATGGACGCGCTGGGCTCACTATCTGAAGGCTCCACATTTATTTGATTTAATTTGATTTTAAAACAGTATATTTTGATTAAACTTCATTTTATTTCCTGTTACTTTAATTGATCTTCATTTTAATACATTTTATTTTCTCCAATTTTATTTGGTTTTTTTTTTCTATTTTGTAATGATGTATTTGATCATATAACATTGTATAGTATTTTATTTTGAATTATATTATTTTGAAGTGACCTATTTAATTCTGATTTAACAAAATTTTAATTTAAAACTATTTCACTTTTCTTGAACTTCATTTAATTAAACATAATTTTATCAAGTTTCATTTAGCTTATGCTATTTTACAATATTTAATTTTATCTGCTATCATTTAATGATATTTTTTTATCCTATAGTATTTTATTTTATCTTATACTATTTCATTTTAAATTATTTTACTCTAACTGAACTATTAATTTTATTTTCGCTAAATCTCATTCTATGTTATCCTACAATACAGTGTTTTATTCATCTTATCCTATTTTACTATGATCCACTTTATTTTGATTGAGCTTAAATATATGTTATACAATCTAATTTCAATCTATTTCCATTCAATTGAACATCTTTTTATTTAATTATATTTTATCAGATTTCATTTTTTCTCATACTATGTTATACCATTTCAATTGCATTTTATTTTTAATCTTATGTCTGTTTGCTAATTATTTTAAATTTGTCACTTTATTTTAATATCTGTTATAATTTAGATTAAAAAGAATATATATCTACCCATATAAACATCCCGTCGGGTGATGTTTCACCTTGTGAAAAAAATAACAAATATATAAAACAGATAGATTTATAGATAAATACATAGATAATTAAATGAATGTGTGAAGAAAAAGACTAAAAAACAATTAAGTAATAAATAAATACATGAAAAATAAATGAAAAATAATGTTTTAATAAATCAATCAATAAATATATGAAAGAGTGAATAAATGTATTAATACATGAATGACTAAATGACTAAATAAAAATATAAATAAATACATACATAAATAAATAAATGAATGAATGAATAAATAGGTATCTAAATACATACTTTCGTATATAAATCAATTAGTGACTAAAACATTAATTGATTTATAGAGAAATGCATCAATCAAAATAAATGCATGATTAAATAATTTAATAAATACATACATTCTAGAATGAATAAACAAATAAATAAATACATAGATTTATACATAAATATAGACATAAATACATAAATGAAGGAATGACTAAAATGACAATTCACTAATAAATAGATAAATGCAGGAACAAATGAATAAGTAAATTAATTCAAGAACAAATATATATTATATTGTTTTAGGCTCGGCCAGCAAGTCACAAACAGAAATACTGTTTTTTTGTTTTGTTTTTTTTCAACAAATGACATTATTTTCGGACTCATGTCACGTTCCAAAGGAGATGCTTTGCGTCACCAATGGAAATAAGTCAAATAAATCCATCACCATCATCGTTGTTGGTTCAATTTCCGAACCCCTCGCGGCGCAGAATGGCTAAAAGCTAACAATCATTTCCTGTTTTTTTTTCAAATCGCATTCCTTAAAAATGTTGATTTATCCCTCTTTATATATATTCTCTAAATATTTTTTAAACCCCCCAAAACCTAGCATCACAACGACAAACCCCCCTGCTGATGAAATAGTCTACCAGCTGCTGCAGATGTTGTGAGAACCCCCTGCCGCTAGCAACCGTAAATCCGTGCACTCTGAGCTCGAGCGACGCGTAACTAAGTGGTGTGTGTGAGAGTGTGTGAGTGTGAGAGTGTGTCTGTGTGTTGAGTGTGTGTGTGTGTGTGTGTGAGTGTGTGTGTTGAGTGAGCGAGCTGGGATTTGAGGTGAAGTATTACACAACCGGTCGGCGGGAATAAATAAGTAATGCTGTCAAATTGAAGGCGCTCGCCTGCGAGTGAAGACAGGAAACCGACGCCGGGGCGGCAGCAAGGCGGGGGGGGAGACCCGCAGCCGCCAGCGAGGCCTTCAACAATTCATTCATTCATTCATTCATTCATTCATTCATTCATTCTTTTCCACTAATCCTTTGGTGTGGCTGCAGTGAACCAGGCTAATCTGTATTTTCTGTCACACCAACTAATTATATGTCCTTCTTTAATTCATTCATTCATTCATTCATTCATTCATGTCGTTCGCTAATTAATTAATTCATTCATTCATTCATGTTGTTCGTTAATTAATTAATTGATTAATTAATGCATTCATTCATTCATTCATTCATGTCCTTCTTTAATTCATTCATTCATTCATTCATTCATTCTTCTTTTCAACTCATCCCTTCAGGGGACGCAACAATGAATCGTGTCTTCTCTCACCGCAACTAACTTAATGTCATTCATTCATTCGTTCATTTATTCATTCATTCATGTCATTCATTCATTTTTTCATTCATTCATTCTTCTTTTCAGCTAATCCCGTCAGGTGTGGCTGCAGTGAACTACACTCTTCTCTCAGACTACCTAGTTACATGTCCTTCATTCATATCATTCATTCACTCATTCATTCATCCTTTCATTCATTCATTCATTCATTCATTCATTCATTCATTCATTCTTTTCCACTAATCCTTTGATGTGGCTACAGTGAACCAGGCTAATCTGTATTTTTTGTCACACCAACTAATTATATGTCCTTCTTTAAGTCATTCATTCATTCATGTTGTTATTTAATTCATTCATTCATTCATGTCCTTCTTTAATTCATTCATTCATTCATTCATTCTTCTTTTCAACTCATCCCGTCAGCGGACACAACAATGAATCGTGTCTTCTCTCACCGCAACTAACTTAATGTCATTCATTTATTAATTCATTCGTTCATTCATTCACTCATTCATTCATTCATTCATCCTTTCATTCATGTTTTTCATACATTCATCCATTCATTCATTGTCCTTCTATTCAGCTAATCCATCTCCATCGACCCCTATTCTCTCTATCTTCTCTCACACCCACTGACTTCATGCATTCATTCATATCCTTCATTATTCATTCATGCATGTCCTTCTTTAATTCATTCATTCATGTACTTCATGAATTAATTAATTCATTCATTCATTCATTCCCTTCATTCATTCATTCATTCATTCATTCATCACCAAAGGGGGCGGGCTATCCCAGCTGTCATTGGGCTGAGAGACGTGTCTCCAGCGAATCTCCTGCAGGTGTTTGGAACCCGGAGAACCTTTTGGAACCCCACACAGACTTGTGGAGAACCCTGAGGAACCCCACATTGGCGCGTGGAGAGCCCGGAGGAACCCCACACAGACGTGTGGAGAAGCCTGAGGAACCCCAAGCAGACGCGTGGAGAACCTGGAAGCTTCCACAGGGAAACCCTGAGGTTTTTTGGACGTTGAAAGAAGCTTGTTGCTTCCACCAACAGCGTCTGCCACCCGTCGCGACGATTTTATCGGCGTTGACGGACGAGCGGTCGGCGATGACCCTTCTGGCCGCCGCCGGCTATTCCAACGCATCGTCGAGACGCGGCGATTTGACCCGGTTATGCCGCCGCCCGCCACATCCTCCCCCGTCAGCCCCGAGTTCACCGCCCAGCTGTTCGCTTTCCCTGAAAGGATGGAGTGGAGCTCCCGTCCTCGCCATCATCATCATCACCTGAGCTAGCATCATTATTATAGTCATAGTTATAGGAACTATCATGATGACGATAAGAATAGTTATAATACAATAACATTCATATTGTAATAATAATAGCAATGCTGCTACTACTATGACTACTACTGATAATAACAGTAATTGCAATGATAATAATAAAATTAATGTTAATTATACCTCTACTACTACTACTACTACATTTACTACTACTGCTAATAATAATAATAATTACAATGATAATAATAAAACTAATGATAATTATACTACTATTTCGACTACTATGTTTACTACTACTACTACTCATAATAATAATTACAGTGATGATAATAAAATGAATGATCATTATACTACTACTACTACTACTATGTTTAGTACTACTACTATTAATAATAATAATTACAATGGTATTAATAAAATTAATGATAATTATACTACTACTACTACTACTACAACTACTACTTCTACTACCTATGATAATAATAATAATGATAATAATAGTAATAATTATAATAATAATAATAATAATAATGATGATAATAATAATAAACAATTATTATTATTATTAGTACTATTATCATTATTATTATTATTATCAACATTATTCTTTGCAGAGATTTAAAAGTAATAATAATAAAAACAACAATGCCAATACTACTGATAATAGGTATCATTTTTACTCAGTTTGTTTTGGGGTTGGAAAAGCAAGTTCGCTATTCAAAAAAATATATCAATAAGAAGGAAAAAATAGCTAGTAGATGTAAAAACACAGACATGTACAGAAATGTGCAACAAAAATAATCATAATAATATTAATAAAAATAGAGTCGGTGTACGAAACAAATCAAAAACAAATCACACATTCATTCAAAGCCTCTCCTGCCGCAGGGCAGGTTTGAGGTTTCCAATGATCCTTCCACATGCTTTGGACAGTGTATATATAACAGTTGCATATACACACTCACACACTCACACACACTCACTCACGCACTCACACAGACAGTGAAGTATGTATGAAGCGCTGCAAACATGGACCTCAAAGCCTCCAGGGCAGCGGCTCCTGAGAAAGGTTTGAAGAAGTGGTGAAGTCGACCTTTTTTTTTTTTTGTCCACAGCGGAGAAAGAAAGAGAGAAAAAAGAAAGAAAGAAAAAGGAATCTGAGATTTAGTTTTTTCTTTTTTTTTTTTTTCTTTTCCAGGGTTTAAATGACAGTTCCTGATCGATAATGACCTTTTGGACTGGCACTCCAGGAGAGGACGTCTTCATTCTTTGAAGATAGCATGTTGGTCCGCATTTAAAACCAGTGGATGAAGAACGGGAAGAAAAAAAAAAAAACACGAGGAAAAAAATTGAAAGATACGTTCGAAAAAGTGATCGGCGACGTTGTTGACGTGATGGATATTGGAAGCGTCCGGAAGCTTCAGCTTCACTTTTTAATTCAGAGAGAAAACAATTCACCCTCTCATTCACACGTCCGTATGTAGAAACGTACAAGCACTCAAGCTGTCAATCACAAATCCATATTGGAGATAAGATAAGATAAGATAAGATAAGATAAGATAAGATAAGATAAGATAAGATAAGATAAGATAAGATAAGATAAGATAAGATAAGATAAGATAAGATAAGATAAGATAAGATAAGATAAGATAAGATAAGATAAGATAAGATAAGATAATCTCATCTTATCTCCAATATGGATTCCATTTTGGAAACAGGATCAGCGCATAGATGACTCCACCGGGGTAATCTGATTACATTCACTGTAACTATCGTGTTACTTGTACGTGTCGTGAAGCTGAATAGAGCCAACGAGCCGGTTTTGTTTAAAATAGGGGTTTTAAATAAAATGATAGCTTCCTTTTGGTAATATTTATATAGCGTAGCTAGCATGGCGACGGCGGAGATTCATGAAATGTGTTTTTTAAAGCTGAAACTCTCGGTTGATCCAGCTGACGGTGCAGCCGAGTCGAGGTCGACGGATTCTCTGCAACCTCAGCCGTCGACGTCTCGGAGGACCTCGGTTTTTACGCGACGACCCGGCCGCTAATCCGTTGCTAACTGGCAGGTCGGGAAAAATAACATTTAAAAAAAAAAAAAAAAAGTCAACGCAGCACTGCCGACCCTGCGAGCGGCATGGCAGGATTGGTTGGATTTTTAATTTTTGTGACATATGAGGGTTTGGAATGGCACAACAGACTCAGTCTTCAAGTATGTTCATTTATTTATTCATTTATGGGTGTATTTTTTGCACATATTCATGCATTTCTTATGCACTTTTTTTCTATTCCTTTACCCATTTCATTATTATCAAAAATAAAACGTGATTATAATTAATAAGTCCAGCAATGATAAAAATTCTTAATAAAAAAAACATTATTATTGTCATTTTTATCATAATTTAATTATTGATGAATGGATTATTATTTTAATCATTATAACTACCATTACTATTCATAATCGTGATAATAAGATGAAAATACTTTGTTTTTCATTTTTATCATGTTACAAGTACTACATATAATTGAAATTACAATAATAACAATAATAATAATACTAGCACTACAAATTCATAATTGCTTAATGTATAATTATCATTACCAGTATCAATATAATAATAATGAGCATAATAAAAAATAATAATGATAATTTAATCATTGCTAAATATGTCTTTCTTTATGTCCATCTTTGTTCTCCAGAATGGTACAGATGGTTAGCTTAGCTGTGTCGTAGTGCTTGGAGAGATCTATGACACCAACACCGCTCCCACCTTTAGCTATTATTTTCTTCTTCAGTTCCACTGCCATTCTTAACTTCTTCACCGCTAGCACCGGTACCAGCACTTTTGACCTTTTTGGGAGCCATAATAAGGGCTAGCTTACTGAAAAAAGCGCTATGACATGAGAACACAACAATAATTGATAAAAAAACAATGCAGAGTAGCATGCACGACTGCGGCTACGCTACAACGGCACAACGCAGAAGGCCTGAGTTTGTTTGTGTGTTCGTACAACGAAGTTTCTTCGCAGCTAGATTCGAAATTTGATCGGAAACTCTGTCGGCCGACCGATTTGTTTGTGATCAGGCCGGTGGTTAGCCCGCATTCTCCTGTACCTGTATGTCTCTGCAAGACATGTGAGGGAAGGCGTTAATGTTCAGCGTCTCTACATGTGTCCCTGTGATTGGCTGGCTGATTGGAGCACAAGCGTTCCAGATAAATGAGCTAGCTTGTTCATCAAAACGAGGTCATTCGTGTTTTTTGTTTGTCACACTTTGTCACGGTTCAGCTCGGAGAATCGGTGGCGTACGGACGTCGGCTCTGGCCGGCTCTCCGCCACCAGCGTTCACCCTCCGCCTCCCCCCGCGACGCCTCCATCTGGCGCCACAAAGTTGCCTCTCATCAAAGCTAACCCTCCCCCCGCCGTCCTTCTAGCATCGTCCCGTGTCCTCGGGGTCCTCGGGGCTCTTTGATAGCCTCACGGGTGACATATGTGATTCCAGTTAGCATACGGCTGCGGGGTCACGGCTTCCCGCGGCCCACAGCAGGACGCGCTGGGGACGGCTGCAGGGAGGAGGCTAATTGATTCCCGGCACTGCCAGACGCTAGGCGGCTAAGAACCCAGTGTGCTTCCAACCGTGCGCATTCGGTAAATTAGCAAACACGTGAACGTCTTCATTGCTAATCATGTGACTGCGGCGTTTTGGTTTTCTCCAGCTAGTGCACAGGTGTCAAATTTGGCCCGCAGTGTAATTTCATTTAGCCCGCTAAGCCATGGCAAAGGACTATTAGAGCTAGCCCGCTGCTATTATAGCCTACAGCACATGGTCCGCTAATACTACAAATCCCAGAATGCTCTGCTGGTGTTTTGGTTGTTTTTTTGTTGCCTCTCCAAGACATGGGCTTGAATTCTCTTCACGTTCATAGAAGGATATCATCATTATTTACTTATCTTATGAAAAATTTGCAGTTATTTATTTCTACTTATATTTTATACATATTTATTGTTGTTTACAGTTTGATGCTGCTACCCCATGTACCCTCCAAAATGACGTTTTTTTCTGATTCCTCGACCCCGACTGCAGCACAGGCGGAAAACATAATGGATGGATGGATGGATGGATGGATGGATGGATGGATGGATGGATGGATGGATGGATGCATGCATGGATGAGTGCATGGATGGATGGATGGATGGATGCATGGATGCATGAATCGATGGATGGATGAATGCGTCGATGGATGGATGGACGGGGGGATGGATGCATGGGGGAATGGGTTGACAGATGGAGGGTGTGATGGATGAGTCGATGAAGAATGGGTGGTGGACGATAGATGGATGGCTGACTGGATGGATGGATGGATGGAGGGGTGGGTGGATAGCTGAATGGATGAATGTGTCAATGGATGGATGGTGGATGGATGGATGCGTGGATGGATTGACTCAGGTTCTGAATCACTTTTGAATTTAATTCATATGTGTTTATTTGTTTATTTTTATTTCTTTTTATTTTATTTTATTCTTTTTTTTTTATTATTTCATTCAATTTTTTTTCAAAGTCAAAGTTTTTTAACT
The DNA here is from genome assembly GCA_901007705.1 of Fistularia tabacaria. Classification (NCBI taxonomy): domain Eukaryota; kingdom Metazoa; phylum Chordata; class Actinopteri; order Syngnathiformes; family Fistulariidae; genus Fistularia; species Fistularia tabacaria. The sequence goes on along the minus strand of CAAKHD010010977.1, from coordinate 5,690 downwards.
TTGTTTTCACAAAAGAATCCCCGTCAAGTCAGACCTCAATCGCACGCCTCCAGGGGCGGCCTTCTGCCTCGACCGCAGAAAGAGAGAAAAGAAAGTCCAACTGCGATCGATCCTGCGATCGATAACGGTAGCGCTAACAGTGCTAATGCTAATCGCAGAGGGGCTACAATGATAGCTTGAATATTACACACACACACAAACACGCACTGTTTCGGTAGATGTGCAGGGAAGCTGTAGAGTTGCTACAAGCTGGATTAGCTTTCGTGCTTGTGATTCATTTTTTATCAACAGGGTTATCGAGAAAAAATACGGCGGATAAAAGACATTTTTTTGATGCACATAAAAGTCAGACGCCTCGTAAATAACAAACGTCACAGATCTCGGATCCCAAACGCAAATCCTCCTCATTCGCAGCTCGCCGTGGAATACGTCGCGCCAGGTATTTTGTCGCTCGGGAGGTTACCTAGGCGACGTGTTGGGCTGTCGCTCTGAATTATACGCCCTCCAGAAAAACCCGTAACGGCGGCGTCATTATAATCCGCTTTGTTTTCCGTGACGGCGGCACGTCTAGGACGGGTGAGCGGCGGCGACGACCCCCGGCTGTGTTTGCGGTTGCTCGGATTGGAGTTTCGGACTCCCGACTCCAGGGAGGCCCCTGGATGAAGCACAAACTTTGGAAGGATATCATGTTATTAAGGAGGGGTGGAGGTTAAAGGCAGGGAGGAAGGTAAAACAGCCTTTAGGATGATGATGGTGATGGTGCTGGCTGTTATTATTATTATTATTATTATTATTATTATTATTATTATTATTATTATTATTATTATTATTATTATTATTATTATTATTATTATCATTATTATTATTGTCATCATCATTATTGATCTTATTATTATCATCATTATCATTATTATTATCATTATCATTATTAATATATTTCTATTTTCTTATTCTTATTTTTATTTTTATTATTTTTATTGTCACCATCATCATTATTATTATCATTATAATTATAGTACAATTACTATAATCCTTTTTTTGAATAATATTAACCGTTATTATGATTATTATGATTATTATGATGATGATGATGAGCAATCACCTCGTCTTCTTCGTCTGTTTACATTTATGAAATCTTAACTTTGCATCAAAGCTAATTTATCTAATTATATAAATATATATGTGTATATATATATGTATAAATATATATGTATAAATATATATATACGTATATGACTGTAAAAAGGTTTTGTATATTTTTATCTGTTTCGATATTTTAATATTTAACAATAGTATCTGCACACAAGCAGCTATAGAGGTCTTGAATTAAGCAACGTATTATTCACAGTTAGCATTGTTTCAATTTTAATAAAGGCCGGAGGAAGACGAGCTGATAAATATTGAGAGTTGTGGGTGCAGGTGGAGGATGTGGAGATTGATGTGTTGGAGGCAGCAGCGACGTTGACGTCTGACAGCTCCAGGATGTCCTCATCCAAAATTCCAGGGACCGAATTCACCTCCAGGTTCTTGTCCAAAAAACAACAGGAAGCCACTTCCCAAACATCGCTACCACAGGTTTTTGCTAACACAGGTATTTCCATGTCTTACCTGCAAAGGGTCACATCAACGATGACTCATTAGCATTATGGTTAGCATTGCTTCTCTTGTCCTTATATAGTATCTTTTCACCTGCGTATTTATCTTTTTGCCTCTGGTGTCTGAGGGATCCTGAAAGGTTAGCATTAATCCCCGGCTAACATCTGAACATCCATGGACTGGATGAACCTCCAGGTTCTTGTCCAAAAAAACAACAGGCAGCCACTTCCTAAACACAGCTACTATCGTGCTAACACAGGTGTTTCCATGTCATACCTGCAAAGGGAAACATCAATAGTGACTCATTAGCATTATCGTGAGCATTGCTTCTGTTGTTCTTGTATAGTATCTGTTTGTCGCCGCATTCATCTTTAGGCCTCTGGTGTCTGAGGGATCCTGAAAGGTTAGCATTAATCCCCGGCTAGCATCTGAACGTTCAGGGACTGGATGCACCTCCAGGTTCTTCACCAAAAGAACAGGACACCATTTCCAATGCCGCTAACATCATGTTTTTTTCTAACACAGGTGTTACATTCATACCTGCAAAGGGAATATATCAGTTAAGACTGATTAGGGATAGCGCTAGCATATTTCTATTATCCTTGTATAGTATCTGTTCACCTGCGTATTTATCTTTATGACTCCCCAGCTAACATCTGAACATCCAGGGACTGGATGCACCTCCAGGTTCTTGTCCAAAACAACAGGAAGCCACTTCCCAAACGCCGCTAACGTCGCTATTCTAATACATAGGTGTTTCCATGTCGTACCTGCAAACGAAAACATCAATTATGACTCATTAGCAGAATCATTAGCATATTTCTATTGTCCTTGGATAGCATCTTTTCACCAGCAAATTAATCTTTAGGCCTCCTGTATCTGAGGGATCCTCAAGGGTTAGCATTTATCCCCGGCTAACATCTGACCGTCCATGGACTGGATGCACCTCCAGGTTCTTGTCCAAAACAACAAGAGGCCACTTCCCAAATGGCGCTACCATCAATTTTTTGCTCAAACAGGTGTCTCCATGTCATACCTGCAAAGGGAAACATCAATTGTGACTCATTAGCACTATCGTTAGCATTGCTTCTATTATCCATAGTATCTATTCAGCCATGCATTTATCTTCCTGACTCTGGTGTCTGAGGGATCCTGAAAGGTTTCTTTCCAGAGCCGTGACTCGTTCAGCCGCAGAATCAGACGTTTCCCGCCTGAAATGCTTCTCTTATCGGGGTGACGTTTTTAACAGCAGCTTCTTATCGAGTCCCATTGACGACGTCCCTTTTTTCTTTTACGTCGCTACGTCTTCCGGGTCATCGCCCGCTGCCGTTGCCGTCAGAGGGGGGAAACCGGAACACGGCTTAAAAATAAATCGTTTTACGCTTTCGCGCGGTTGACGCGTCGAGCGAATCATGAAATTTTTAAAACCCCGGGTCGCCGAGGGTTCGTTGTAATCTGCCCCGCATTCTTGTAATCTTCTTCTGGGAGTTCGTCTCACACAAGAGAGGGCTTTCAAACTCTGCGAAATGACCGAACCCCCCCCCGGGATTTATTCTTATACGTTATTCAGTTTTAAGTCGATTTGAAAATTTGTCGTATTTGTGGCGCCGATCCGTGTCAGACACGCTTCTTTGCGCGACAAAAAAAAAAAAACGGTGGGGGGGGAGTTCGTCCGCGACCGTACGCTCGAATAAATCTCAAAATTCCTTTTGAGGCTGTTTGTCGATGAAGATGGTTAGCGAGCTGGTGAAACAAAAACGGTGAGCGAAATGCGGTCACGAAGGCTTGTCTGAATTTTAGCTGTAAGGCTAACCGCTGGAATATTGGACCGCGCTGTCAAAACCGATGTGTTTATCAGGGACAGCAGAAGGTTAAACAAAACGCAGTATCATCGTGACCTGCTAAGCTAAAGGAGGCGCCCAACTTCCCGCACTTCCCGTCCGAAGCTATGCGGGAACGCGCCCGAGGCTGGACAATACCGGCCACGAACAAGCGGGGAAAATCATAATTACATGGAGCAGTTGGGTTTCTGGCGACGCCTCGAAATAAACGTTCTCTGAAGACGGTATTTTCAAATTCTGTCAACTTTTCAGAAGGCGATCTAAAAATGGTCTCGGATTCAAGGATTCAAGGAACTTTTATTGTCGTACCAGCACACCTGACAGTTTCTGGTAAGATATTTGTACCCACGTCATGAAAATCAAATAAATAGAAGAGCAAAGAAACAAAAACAAGAGCAAATGTAAACATCTCACAAGAACGACAGTTTGGATCAAAGGCAGAAGTTAGCGCTGTTAGCACTGAATTTGCATGTAAAAGCAAGGAGCTAGTTGTGTTTTTATTGCACCTCTGATCATGTTATGAAATATAGTACCTTCAAGAGGTGCACAGTTTGATCCTAAATACTTGAAATCCTCCACCGTCTAGATCTTCACTCCCTGAAGCCTCACCGTTCCAACCGGATTCCTCTCATTCACACACAAAAGTATAAATTATTATGAAACTGTTATTCCAAAAATATTTATTTAAAAAATCTCATTATTATTATTTATTTTTATTTTTATTTTTATTTTTATTTTTATTTTTATTTTTATTTTTATTTTTATTTTTATTTTTATTTTTATTTTTATTTTTATTATTGTTGTTGTTGTTGTTGTTGTTGTTGTTGTTTATTATTATTAGTGCATGGGTTTCTGCCGACTGGGATTGACCCCACCTCTCGCCCAATCACAGCTGGGATCTGCTCCAGCCCCCCCCCACCCCCTCCCCGAGACCCAGACCATGGTTGGACGGATTAATAACGTATCAATTATTGAACAGGGTCGGCGTGGCGCAGAGGAGGTCGAGCAACCGTCCTTGGAACTGAACATTCCTGGTCGGATTCCCAGCTCCTCTAAGACAGTCGAAGCGTTTTTGAGCAAAACACTGAAGCCCTGACCACTCCTGCATGATGGATTCAATGCAGAGAGCAATTTGCCACAAGGGATTAATAAGGTATATACAAAAAATGGGTTTAATAAGGTATCTAAAAAATGGGATTAATACGGTATTTAAAATAATGGGATTAATAAAGTATCAAAAAATGGGATTAATAAAGTATTTGAAAAATGGGATAAATAAAGCATTTAAAAAAATAGATAAATAAGATATTTAAAATAATGGGATTAATAAAGTATTAAAGATGGGATTAATAAAGTACTTTAAAAAATGGCATTAATAAGGTATTTAAAAACTGGGATTAATAAAAGATTTAAAAAATGGGATTAATAAAGTGTTTAAAAAAATAGATAAATAAGATATTTAAAATAATGGGATTAATAAAGTATTAAAGATGGGATTAATAAAGTACTTTAAAAAATGGCATTAATAAGGTATTTAAAAACTGGGATTAATAAAGTATTAAAAAATTGGATTAATAAAGTACTTAAAAAATGGGATTAATGAGGTAATTAAAAAATGGGATTAATAAAAGATTTAAAAAATGGGATTAATAAAGTATTTAAAAAATGAGATAAATAAGGTATTTAAAATGATAGGATTAATAAAGTATTGAAAAATGGGATTATTAAAGTATTAAAAACTGGGATTAATAAGGTATTTAAAAAAAGAATTAATAAAGTATTCAAAAAATGAGATAAATAAGGTATTAAAAAATGGTATTAATAAAGTATAAAAAAATTGGGATGATAAAGTACTTAAAAAAAATGAGAAAAATAAAGTATTTAAAAAAATGGGAGTAATAAAATATTTAAAACATGAGATTAATAAAGGATTTACAAATGGGATATATAAGGTATTTAAAATAATATGATTAATAAAGTATTTACAAATGGGATTAATAAAGTATTAAAATAATTGGATTAATAAAATATAAAAAAATGGGATTAAGGTAAATCAAAAAGGGATTAAGAATGTATTTAAAAAATGGATTAATGAGATATTAAAAAAAATTGGATGAATAAAGTATTTAAAAATGGGATAAGTAAGGTATTTAAAATAATGGGATTAATCATGTATTTTAAAAAAATGGGACACATAAGGTGTTTCAAAAAATGGGATTAATAAAGTATTTAAAAAAAAATTAGATCGGAAGA
>CAAKHD010010975.1:0-36435 GCA_901007705.1 Fistularia tabacaria | reverse complement strand
AGACTGAAGAGGAGTGTAAAATGTGAGGGGGATGGGAGCTTGTAGAGTAGTGAAATCAGAATAGGCTGCCCCCCAACACACACACACACACACACACACACACACACACACACACACACACACACACACACACACACACACACACACACCTATCTCTTTCCTCTCCGGCTGCGGTTCTGTATGCCTCCCATCGCCCTCTGCTCTCCCTTCCAGCTCATCCTGTTGGGTTTCTCCCCCTCCTTATCTTCCTCCTTCCATACGCCTGTCCTCTCTTTCTCTCTCCCTCTTTCTTTCTTTCTTGCTTTCTCTCTATCGTCGCCTGCAGACGCGCTCCGTTCGGACGTCGGCTCGAATCGACGACCGCAAAAGAGCACATTCGTTCCGGACTCCACATATTCTAACCACCCATCCCTCCTGGGATGACGAGAATAAATAATCCCGATCTCGACCCGTTTAGAAAATTTAAACAATCCCAGCGAGTCAAAACAAGACAATCCCAATTTTTTTTTGTCCGCCCACCAGTTTTCTCCGGGTCTTTCACCCCCGGAGATGAACCGAGAGTCGGCCGGGAGGAGGTGGGCGTGATGTGGGGATGGAGCCCCCCCTCCGGTCCGCTCAGGTAGGACCGCCGGTCCGGACGTCTCAGGTACACCTCGCTTTAACCCGCTATGACAGCGACACGACGTTCACACATCGTCATTTTATTACTATTTTTCTCTGGTAAATTAGTCAACAAACCGCTAACTTCTAATTCGAGCGCACGAATTGGGGGCGAGCATCGCACGCGCTCATCTCGAAACTGCTCGTATTAAAGCGCTAGCTCGCTAGCTAGCGACGCCTATTGTATTATTTATCAAAACGGCTGGCTTTATTTGTGAGTTTATTCTGAAATAAAATCGTAACCGGGCAGGGCGGCCAACTTCAGTGTGTGTGTGTGTGTGTGTGTGGGGGGGGGGGGGTTAAGCGTTTTAAAAGAGAAGCAGGAACGGGAAATACTCACCCCCGGTTCTTCTCGGCGAGGCGAACACACACACAAAAAAAACTAGCCGGAAACAAATCGCTGCCGAGGAAGAAAAACAACGTCCGTTAGCGGCTCCGCGTCCAACTTAGATGCGGCCGGAACGACACACACTCCCGGACTGGAGCAGCATCGGTGCTTCGACTCACACACACGCCTATACGCCGCCCGGCCGCGCATCGGCGAGTGTGAGTGTGTGTGTGTGTGTGTGTGTGTGTGTGTGTGTGTGTGTGTGTGTGTGAGTGCGTGTGTCGGCTCCCTCCCCTTCGCCACTTTACGAGCGTCAACATGTGCGCGGATCCACGTGCCCAGGTTTTGCGCGCCTCCCATTGGCTGCCGGGGCCGGCCGCGACGCGCGCCATTGGCCGGCGCTCCCAGCCAGTGACTGCACTACGGCGCGCTGATTGGTCGGCGGCCCCGGCACTCACGGCCCTGCCCACTCATGTGTCGCCCGTGTGCGTGGTGTCGGGCACGGCGCGGCGCGCCACTACCGGGGAGGAGGCGTGTAAACACACACACACACACACGTTCACATACACATGCACTGCCGGTACCGACCGGAGAAATTCGCTGCACGACTCATGCACACGCATCGATACACACGCCAAAAAATTCTGAATATTATGCAACGCGTCCGCCCGTCTCCCACGGGTGAAGACGGACGGCGATCCCACAGCTCAGACCGCATGACGCACTTTATTTTGCAAATAAAAAAATCAAAAAAACACGTCGATGGAAGGTTGACCCTGAAAACAAACAAAACGGAGAACGTGTAGAAAAGAGAGCAGGGGGTGTTGTTGTCTGCAGGCGGAGGACCCTGCCGGGATCACCTGACCGAGTCTCCGGGCAGCAACCCGAATCCGGATCGATGACACGTTTCGACTTCGGGAAGACGGCCGCGGCTTTTCGATGCTCCGCCGTGACCCCACGCTTTCTTTTCTCGTTTATTTTGCTCCAGCCGTTCCTTCATCCATCAGCTATTACCGCTTATCCCCCACTCGGGGGTTTTGCCGGAATCCGTCCGAGCTGTCGTTGGGCGAGACGGGCTCCGGCGGTCGATCACAAGGCCACATTTAGAGACATGCAACCCTTCACACGTCACATCGGGACACGGAATTCACCATCTCATTCACACGTCACATAGGGGACTATTCACGCTTTCATTCAAATATCTGACGGGGACATGCAACCATTCACACCTCTGGACATTTAAGGTCTCCGAAGGACCTCCTGCACGCTACCGAATGTATTTTAATGATTCCGTGATTGGGAAAATCGTCCAACGGCAGCAGCAAGGCATACAAGGACAAGAAGGGGACAAGTTAAATAAAAAGTCAAAAATATCATAAAATAAACTCTGAAGTGCAAAAGTATGATCTGAAAAAAAAACAATCATAAATAAATGAAATAAAGTTAACCTGCCATTTCTTTTTTTTACCATTTAATAATTCACGTTATTGGTGGAAGAGGACTGAGGGTAGATGCACCTTGTACTGAAATACTATTCCTCTCATTACCAGAAGTAAAAAAAATTAAAAAAACACTCCCTCCGGCTTGACGCTCTGACTCATGTTCTATTTTTTTTTTTCTTCGGGGGGGTCGTGGCGTCTTTGAGCCGTTGCGTCCGTCACATCTTCAAATCATAATTGAAATCCACGTTGACTTTCTACCAAGCTGTTCTTCAAACTGATCTGAATGTAAATGTAAAAACACAGAAATGGATCTTTTCTCATTCCGGGAGAGGGCCTGCGGTTCGGATTCTGTTCGGACTTGCACTCACGAGCCGGGGGGGCGGGGAGTTTGCGTTGCATCACCGCGCTCCCTTTTCAAATCAACACCACCAGTATGTCAAAATGCTGGTTTTTCACCCACGTGTTGCAAGTCCCCCTTTTTTTTTTTTTTCTTTCCACGTGAACGTGATTGATGACCCTGTCGTCGCTTCCCCCCTTCAGCCTAGGTTACTGCGGAGTGAACCCGCTGACCCCTCACTTGCAACATAACATGTACTGAACTGAACACACACACACACACACACACACACAGACACACACACACACACACACACACAGAGCCGTCATCATTTTGGCATTTTTGCACCCCCCACCTCTTTGAGTCAAAACGAGACGTCGCCGGTTGGCCGGGGCTTCGTTTATATTCACAGAAAGGAGGATGCCTGGCAGCATCTCTGCAGTCGGGGACGAGTAGGAGGGAGGAGACCCCTCCCCCCCCCTTTACCCAGCTTTACATGTTACATACATACAACATGAACCCACTGACCTAGCTCCTTAGTGCACACACCCATACACACACACATACACACGCCGTGCATTACGACCGACGGCACCTGTCACCCGGCACCGTGATCCTCCGAGGTCAGCTACCCGGACGACGGGTGAGCGGAGCGGCCCCGTCTTATTGTCAACAGCGTATAATGGTTAACCTTTAGTAATAGTAAACCCGGGGAAAGGGTTCCTGTTTCTGTTTCTGCGAGGGGACCGGGTCAATAGATGAACTCACCCACCCCCACAGCATTCCTCCGCAACACATGAACCCGTTGAACCTCCTCCCAGTTCATTGGTGTATGTGTGTGTATGTGTGTTTTTTTTTTTTTTTTTCTTTCCTAAGACCACCCCCAGCAATTTCCATCTCCCATCCCATCCCCCCTCTGCCCTCCACCGCTTTACACGTCAACCCCCCACCTGGGTTTCTATGTTGGTGCTTCTCTCCATCCTCACGCGTGGATCCGGGCTTTGGCTGTTGGGGGCTGGGGGGGTGGGTGGGAGGGGGGATGTGGGTCAAAGTTCAAGGATTCAGATAGGACATTTAACGGGAGAAATCCCCCCACCCCCCCGGCTTCAATTCCGTAATCGCCCGGGTGCTTGTTTTCCATACATAGCATCTATTTATGACCAACACGGCCATGTAAGAAGCGCAGCCGCGCAACACGGATGAATTAAAAAGAAACGTCATCAAATGAGGTCAAAGGTTATTTATTTTTGAATTAATTCATTTTCTATCAATCTATCAAATACAATCAACTAATGTAATATAATAAATAATGGATCTAATATATAATAATAAATAAATAACAATATGTTTTTAACGTCATCATTTTATCCATTTAATCGAGAGGGCAATGTTATCGTGACGCGGAGGAGAATCAATTCAGGTCGATGTGACGGAGACCACCCTCCCGATTCCTGTCACTTTTTATTTATTTTTCAATTTGAACGCCAAATGAAAGCAAAAGCGTCGGTATTTTTCATTGGGGGGTAAAAAATAATAAAATAAAAGGTACATTTCAAGGAAACGGGGAAACGAGCGTTATTTTATTTTGCGCTTCTTTTGACAGTTTCCTCTTAAATATACAGGTCAAAGGACGGACATCCTTTTTTCAATTCCCCTTGAATTTGCTTTCTTGAAAAGGGTCAAATAGCTGGATGGAGCTGAAGTTCATGTCAGACGTGACGGAAAAACACCTCCCCCACCCCGCTCCATCATTCCTCGGCTCTGCGTATCGTGTGGTTGACATGATTTGTCGCATTTTTTTTTTGAAAAACACGTAAATAAGCATTCACCGCCGCCTTGAAAAACGCTTCTTTATTTATCCAGGGGAGCTAAACAAAGGAGCGTCTGATCCTCCACCCCCTCCAACCCTCGCTCCGCTGCCAAGAAGCTCCACAAATACAGCTCCACGTTGCTTTTGTTTTTTTGTTTTTTTAAGGGCGGGGGAAGAAGGAGGAGGGCTGCCGGCGCTGGCGAGGCGGACGCCCTCGGGGTCGAACGCGCAAACAGGTGTGATGGGTTGAAGCCCGGGCGGTGAAAACCCGAGCGCCGGCGGGGACGGGTGGGTGTGTGTGTGTGTGTGTGTGTGTAGGGCTGTGTGTGTGTGTGTGTGTGTGTGTGTTCATTAGAGTTAGAGGCAGATCGGACTGTCAGCGCTGAGCAGCGGGATATCACGTTTCACCTGGAAACCGGAACAGCCGGAGGACAATAAAACACTGTTTCCGCTCCCCCTCCCGACGCCAAGATGGAGACGGAGAATTCCAAGTCTGTCTTTTCTACTCCGATGGTTTCGGTCGAGAGTTTTCCCGATGGTCCCTGGTCTCACACACACACACACACACACACACACACACACACACACACACACACACACACACACACACACACACACAAAAGAAGTGTTAGCCCTCTTGTACAGTAGTTGGGGAGGGGGGCCTTGGATATGTATGAATGGAGGACAATAGAAATTCAGGGTGTATGTGTGTGTGGGGGGGTAGAAGTTTGAAGGCTGACTTCCGGTATTGCTGCCCCGCACCCCCCACGGCCGCCCCGAAGACACTGGAATCACCCGGAAATATTCCCCGGGTCTATGCAATAAAACAGGCTTTACAATTTAAAAAATAGACCATAGAACATTTCTTATAACAATGTCTCTCAGGGACTGGTTTGTATGTGTGACTTCTACATTCCTCCACTGATGGTTCAGTCATCTATATTTCTCTCTCTTTCTCTGTCTCGAGATAATATATGATATTCAGCATATATATAAGAAACGACTTGAAAATTAACAACTGACTTAATTTCTTCTTCTTTTTTTTTTCTTTTTAGGGGAAAACATACAGGGAACCCCTTGTCGGAATGTTGCGCTGTTCACTTCATACTGAAAGTCAGCTATCGTTTCGCTTTCTGCTGCGGCCTTGCTATTCTCAGTTTCTGGATACAGAAAATGAGTGCAAAACAGAAACAAACTCACAAAAAAAATTAAAAGGGTTGTGTTGATTGTGTTGATATACAGTACGGGCTGCTTATCAACCGACATTCACCTTGTTGATTATTGGTAGACTAAATGCTTTTATGTAAGTTGTATTATAGATAGTTTGATTATTGTTTTCTTGGTGGTGAGAATGACAGTAGACTTGATGAGTGGATCTCTAGCAAGCACAAACAAGTATTGTAACAGCTCTATAATTGGCTTGGTCGCCATTGTCTTGGTGATAGTTGCCTCCAGGTGTCCTCTCTTAAAACTCAAATATTGTTATTCTGTGTAGTAATTTCGGAACAGTTATGGATAAAACCCTTGCATTTTCTGGTTATTTGTAAATGTGAAGTGGAGGTAGAGTGGAAGCAGAGAACTTTCATAATGAAGAGGAAATTAATGATTCATTCAAATGCTGATCTGCCAACAACTCGGACTGGATTTTGTTAAAAATGGCCTTGCATATTATCTTAGTCCAAGTAAATACTTTAATAATTTAGCACTTTTCTTTTGTTGTTAGATTTCCTCTCCAATGCATTGTGCTGGAATTTTTTTTTAAACAAGCCTCCAGGTAAATACACATGCATTTTCACTGAAAAATTAGATTAAAATAACATGACTGACAGCCCATTAATGGCGCAGCATCCTTAATACATGAGAAAGTTGACTAGACTATCTTTTGGTGTGTCAGGGGACACTTTTTGTGCACAAACGCCTCTGGCGGGGTGTTTGGTTAACAAAATCAGATGGAAAAAAAAGAAAATTACATTGATATCAGCAAACTGTTTAAAAACAATATGGCTAGGAAATAAGAAAAAAAATCCAAACCGTACAAAATTGTATTGAAAAAAACATTTTTTCAGCTGTTTTAACGGTCCGATTTTTTTTAGCCTTTGTGCATGTTTAAACAAAAAAAAAGGGAAATTAAACAACTCCTGTTTGTGTTGAGTAAAAAGGATAGTATGTTAGTCAACCCAAAACATAAAAATGCGAAGTGCGCCCATGTTTTTGTGCTGCACCAAATGCTCTTGACCGCCTTCAAACATGGCTTGAATCGCTGTATCGCACCTGGAATTAGCTTTGATCACTAAGGACCACATTTCAAATGGTTTGAGTGAAACAACCTGAGGTTGTGTGAACTCCCTGCTGATCAGACACCGCTGCACGCAGCTGTATTCAGCTCCCCAGAGCTTTGGTCCACGGATTAGCTCCCACACAAAGGCTCCCTCAGTGGGCTGACTCCCCGGGATGAATGAGTCAGGGAATCGGTGGCTCCAGTGGGCAGGCTGTGTCGGCATACGTGTGGGCGTGTGTGTGTGTGCATGTGTGTGTGTGTGAAATTTCGTTGTATCATAGTCCATCTCTTGCACAAGGTTACTGGAAAAAAAATGCTTTGATCGAACACAAAAGATTACGTGCCAGGGGTGTAAATGTCTATCATGTGTCAGTCAATATGTCACTGACATTTTGTATCTGCGCGTCAGAGGTCAGACCACGGTGCTGTACGAACGTGGAGGAGGGGGGAACATGTGGTTTGGACTGTAGTTAGCCGAGAGAGGGAGAGAGACAGAGGGGTTCTCGTAGTAGGTATGGAAGCCCAGCCTCTCGCCTCCGTTAAGCATTTTGTCTTTAGGTCCTGACCGGAGGTTGTACGGCGAGCAGGTGGGGCAGTGGTTATGGCGGGATCCGGCCCCCAGCTGATCCAGAGAAACGGGCGTGATGGCGGTGCCGTCATTGGCTAGGGCGTTGCAAGTGCTGCAGGGGAAGTGAGAGAGGGGGTCCGCTCCTACTGTGGAGCCCAGGTCCACCTCGGAATCATTCTTCTTACAGCAGTAATACTGCGGGGACAGACAAACAGACAGTCAACAGGTCCACGGGTTCTTAAAGTGGAGGCTCGGCGAGGGTTTTCAGAAATCAAATCAAATTTCAGATTGACTGGAAATAGCCTATTGTCCCCTGGAGAGGCAGGGCAGCCTGTTGAAAAAGAAAAAGGAACTGAACTGAAAAGCTGTAGCCTAAATTGTAAAAAAGCCCCCCAAAAAACCAACAACCCCAAAACACAATAAGAACAACAAAAGCTACAACAACATCTAGCCCCTGGAATGACCCACAGTTTTTACTCGGGGTAAAAATCAATAACTAGCATCTGCATCATTAGAAACTACCTTATTTTTATTACCTGTTAAGATATAACTATCTTAACAGGTAATAACTATTTCTAAATTAAATCAATTATGCTCACCAAGCTGCTTTTTTCAAAAATTCGCTTTACTAAACAAATTTAAATCATTAAATTGGCTCTAATAAACAACAGTCTGCAAAATATAACAAATAAGATATTACCTTAAAAAACCTTGAAAACACCTAAAATAACTGAAAATAAATAAGGACAGATCAAAATAAAGGGAAAAAAAACACCTACATACGAGAAAGAACAATTCAGATTAATAGTTCACGGAATTGATTACTTTATTTTAATTACAGGTCACATAGGTCACACACACACATACACACGTGCCATGTGATTGAGTGATACCTGGAGTCTACAGTAACAGAGTACTGCTACGATGCACAGCAGTATCACTCCGGCAAGAATTCCTCCACTTATGACGATAGTTCCCGCTGACATTCGACCAGCTCCCCATCAAACCCTTCAGGGAGGAAAAGTCAACACACAGACGGAGGGACGGAGGAAAAGAAATATAAAGACAGGCGAATGTAAATTAGATTCTTCAACGGCCGCAATGGATACGACAGAGGTGGAAACACTGCAGGGATTTTACCGCAGAACCGCACATCCGACAAAGGTTTCTATAATGTGCGCAATGTCGGCAGAATTAGTACATTCATGTACCATCGTGATGTAACTCAACTGATGAAATGTGTTGTAACTAGCGGGTTATTATGCAGCTGTTATCAGACAGCTGGGTTTCTTTCCGGCCTCACACCGACAGATGGCTAACGAATTACAATAAATGTCCACTTTAAGAGTCTCGGGAAGGTGTTTCATGTCGTTTAAGCCGCGGGGCAACAAGCCAAGACAGCACAATGTACTGTTTGTAACTAGAAAAGCCGGTACTGTATTTTTGTGCAATATTATGATTCGATGGAAAAAGTACTCGGGCAAAATGGTCAAAGCCCAAGTGCTAGATTTAGTATTTAAGGCAATTCAGAGAATTTTATCCGCATGTCAGTTGAGGAGACGGTGTATAGTTTCCATGGCAACAACCCTACGTACTTCTGATCTTAAGGCCCGTGCCCGTGTAAAACATGTTTTTAAATAGCTGGGATGTGGCGCCAGTCATTGGCATAATTTTTCCGTGACAGTGTCCGAGCAAAGTATAAAGAGACAAGCATCGTCATTTCGCTTGATGTTACCCCTTTCTTACTTTAATAATATTATTACCATCACCATGACTACCAACCGGAGGAAACATCTGTGTGATTGCTTGTTATATCAGTGAGGTCTCGCCGTCTCCGCCGTCCCACGGCCGCGGAGTGAAGACGACACGCATGATGTGATCGGAGAGCCCGATACGGTGAAATGATGCACAAAATGAGAGGATTCGCTGTCCGGCTGACAGTCTCTGAAATTGAATATTCAAATGAGACATAACAGGATGTCCTGCAGTAGGTCAGGATGGACGGAAACAGCACAATTAGGATTCTTCCTCATTGCTCTGGTTACCAACCGGGGTGACAAGTCCCGAGGCACGGGGCAGACAACCGCACGGCTGCAGGAGCAGAGTCCCGACAATGACACCAGCACAATTCTGACAAGTTCATAGATCTTCAAGTTGAAGTTCTCGGAGTGGCAGTGTGCACACACACGCTCACACCACAGACTCCGATGCTCCTCATTCGCTCTTTTGTCTCAGATTTTGCATCTGTTGAAAAGGTTAGATTTACAATCGAGTCTCTGCGAGATGCACTAGGCAACTAGTTTATTGTGCTTTGGTAAATAATATGATTCTGGCTGTGTTGCTGAAAAAGGTGACTCTTAGATCTCAGTTAAAATGTTTTTTCTACAGGCTGTGGCAGAATGCGGAAGCAACGCTACGTGCAGACAAACCCTTAATGATGATTATTTGGCGTTTTTGCAAGCCATGACCTGGATATAGAGACACTGTTTAAGTTATTAGTCAGTGTCAGTGAAACAGCATTGGGAACCCTTTCCCCCCAAAATTTTGACTCAAAAGTCCACTAACAGACCGTTTTTCAGAAGCGACTTTCCAGACTGCCAGGACACCCAGAGTGCAGCTTTGAATAATCATTGATGGGTGGACAGGAAGGTGGATTTTCCTCAGAGAAATACTGTTCTTTTGCTTGTGTTTCTTCTGTGTATCCACTCCCAAACATACAAAAAGGATAATTAAAGGTTAGAAGGGTTAAAGATTATTTATCTTTAACTTAACAGTTGGACTCTCTGGCCTTTTCCTCAAATATGAGTCAGGAATTATATCTCCTGTTGATTACATGTTTTCAATTCAGTCACTTATCTGTTCTAACATCTGTGGGGTGCAGTAGCGTCTCACCCGACGGGGGGACACTTACATTAGAAGAAGGTCGGAGATGCAGAGATGGAGGAGTGTGAGAAGGTCGAAAACCATGACCGGACAGTAAGGTGTTGCCCTCAGAACCTCCTTTTACCTGAGCTCCTGTGGGGAGGGAAGGAGGAAACTGTGAACCAGACAGAGATTTGGCAGCAGCACATAGTTCGTGTTTGACTTAATGAGGGAATAATGAAACCTGACAGAAGTAGAAAACAATGACTGGGGCCTGCGGGCAGAACAAAACCAGCTTTGACCTCCATTATAATCCTGTAAAAACAGCTCATCTGTGCGCGACATGTGACAACCTTTACACGATGGGAAGCCATATTTTGCTTCTCGCATTCTCCTGATTTTTGTTTTTCTTTTGTCCTATATCATATCATGTTATAGTTTTAATCCCAGTGCTCCTCTTTGCACAGTGTGACGCTCTCATTCCCAGGGGAAAAACTGCTCCTTTTAGTATTATTCACAAATGCTATTTTTCATTTTTTAGTAAAATCACCCGCACATCCAATCCAGGCAAATTTTCCCCATTTAAAACCTATTATAAATCAATTTCAATAAATAACGCTGACACGATTAAAATGAAAAAAAAAAAACATGAGAGGTGATGGATATTTGACATCATGGGTTTTGATTCTTATGTTTTAGGTGGTATCAGTAACAGCAAAAGGACAGAAAAAATGCCCGTCTTTGAAACGCAACATTGAAGTATTTTTATGTTAACGTACCTACACGGCAGACATTTTGAAATGTACTGATATACAACACATGATTTCCTTGGGAACGGAACATGACATGTCCCACACATTGCATAAATACACTGCAGTACACCAAGGTGTAGTTTATTCCATTTCATTATCAGAAAAGGAAGGACAAGTATAAAAGTACGAAACAGCTGCATTTTCATACAGCATGACTCACAAACCTGCATCTGTTGGCATTCACTTAATTTTAATTAAAGTCCCTACAGTAACAATAATAATTAAAAATAAGAACAGAATGTGAGACAGGATCGGAAAGTGCCACTTGAGTGAAAACATATGGAGGATGAGGAGGGATCAGCGTGATGAATGCATGGGCGAACTAACGCCACGGCAGACTAATCACACTTAAAGTACCTCTCGAGTTTGTGTCCACAGTTTTCAAAATGTGAAGTGTCTGGTTGTTTTTTTTTTTAATTGCAGGGCAGAATGTGGGCCTCGCTGTGTTGCTTCAACTCAAGGGCACTTTTTAATCTGAATTTTAATTTGATGGGGTCTTAGAGCAGAAATTGTTTTTTTATTTATTTCATTATTTCTTTTGAGATTTTCTCATTTGCATTCTTTTCAGTCGCTGGGATTTATTGTATATTTTTCACTAATTCTTAGGGATCTATATTGCTTTTTCAGTCTCTTAGTGTCATTACTTGATTGTCCACGTTGTTGCAGTGCAGTGTTGCTATCTGAAGCTCTTTCGGCCAGCATTTTTCAAAGCGTCTCTATCATAATGATAGTAATAAATAAATCTCTGTAGCACTTTCCATAATAATGTTGTTCAAGTGAGACTCGATAGGAGGGGGAAAATAATTAATAATGAGACACATTCAATTAATTTATTCAGACCATCCAGCAATGAGGGACGCGATGGGGTTAGAAGCATCCAGAGAACTAACCTTTAGTGTTTTTGGGGGAATGCGGGAGGAAACTGGAGAACTGGAAGGAAACACATGCAGACATGGGGACATACAGGAAGAGGCCAGCCCTGGAGTACTCAGATCAAATTGACTCGCTCCGGTTGGAACACAGGCTGCTGCATTCTGGATTATTTGAAGGCCTTGTACGCTCTTTTTAGGCAACCCAGACAAAAAGGCCATTACAATAATCCAGTCATGACGTGACAAATGCATGGCTTAAGATCTCTGCATCCTATACTGATGAATAATATGGAGTTTTACTCTATGGAAGTCAAATGGGGGAAAACTGCTCAGTTTTGTAAAATATAGTTACTCCACAGATATGCTTTGTTATTTTGTTTATTTTTTCTACGTTGCTTAAACGTCATCTGTGAAAACACCTCAAAGGTGAATTATTATTATTATTTTTTTTATTGTGACATGCACTTCAGACACATGCTCTGCTATCTAAAAGCATGTCTTGTCCCGGTTTAATTTTAATCTCTCCATGCCTATTAACACAAATTAGATGTACTTTTGGTGAGAAATGTATGCAGTTTTATTATCTTTCTTTTAGCTACCAAGGTTTTTTCGATCAATGCTAATTTGCCTCTGGTTATCCTGTTAGCGCAGACATCTATATTTTGAGAATGAAATGCTTTGTTTTTTTCCTCCTACAACTATCCTTTGCAGTCAAATTGTCCAAATTCATGAAGGCTGTTTGAAAGGAGAAGCTTTTACAAATCCCTTTAAAAAAAAACAAACAACCAAAAACACTCATTTCCATGATGGCAATTAAAAACACATTGGCAAAAAAAAGACAGACATGCCCTGAAAATTGTTTGAGGATTACTGAAAATGAGGTCGAAAAATATTCTAAATAGATAAATAATGGTGAGCGTCCTCTCAGGCCCTCCGCAGTGCTCTGGCCCAGTCATTAGGCGACATACCTGCTTTAGACTAATAAAAAATGCATGCAGTCTAATGTTCTGTTAAGAACATGAGAGAGCATATAACACACACAGACGCTCTTCAGGGTTAAAAATGGAAACAAAACAACCAAAATAGATTCATACGGGGAGACACACTCGGCCAAATTGCAGTCACGCATCCGCATTTCTCCAGCCTCGCCGAGTGTCGCAGCTGTCTGATGTGAAGGCACATAATCCCAAACAAAAAAAGCCCTGATTGGCAGAGCCACGCGAGAGTGAGAATGCTGCAAATGAAAAGAAATCAAGAAGCCCACACAAGCGCGTGCCCGCACGCACACACAAACACACACACACACGCGCGCATCATTATCATCTCTGCCGCATACACCCGAACTTCCATTTCGCCTCAAGTAGACCTTATGAGCTTGTCTATCTGACAGAGAGAAATTAATCAGCGCTGAAAGGACCCGTTTTTCCCAAATAAACACATTATCTAAATATTCATGCGCGTGCAGAAAACAAACTTTCCGATCGTGTCATGATGACGATTTCGACATATACTACATCTAATTCACGCAGCCGAGCTCTGGCAAGATAATAACATTTTAATTACTGTCATTATTGTAATCACCGCACCAGATGACTTTGTTCATCTTCTGTTCAAGTTGATTAAGTAAAACATCCAGATATTTCTCAGTGGAAGAGTAACATTTAATTATCCCAATTAAATTGATAAAAATATCAAGCTTCTCTCTCATTACTGCCATATTAAGGTAATTTTCTAAAAGCTATGAGCGTCTCAAGGCAGTAATTTGCAGTGAAATGAAATGGTTTAATCTTCCTGGCACATCGTGTTTAACCTTGGCGGAAGGTGAAAACAAGTGCCGCATTAGGGTTGGCTGGTTTGGAGCCACATGCCCTCCGGCCTGCCCGCGGTCACATCGCTCTCTGCTCCTCCACTGTCTGAAGGCGAGCAGAAATGGATATTGTGCCGCTGCACTGCCGCTTTTTTCGACGAGAAATGGGGGGAATTCGCCATCTCATTTTCTTCCCGAATTGATTCCTGTGACTCCCCCGTGCTCCGGGATAAATAAAAAGCAGGTCTCTTGCTGGTAAATACTAAAAATAAAACCTTTCCTGGAGATGCATCACATTGACTTTCATTACATAGAATATTCTCCCATGCATAAGTATGACTGGAACCCATACCAGACACACACACTATATGTATTGAAGCTCATCCCAATATCTAGGTTTACTGGGGGGGGTACCAATACCCCGATACAAGTATCTACAAAATAAAACTCATCAATAACGTAAAATGACATCATTATGTGTTTTATTTTGGACTCTAGGTTGTCATTGGTATCATTTGTAAAAAAAAGAATAAACGAGCACTCTTTACTACTTTGTTGCTTTTCTCATCTTAACTTCTATTTTAGCGGATCCATTTGCCTTGACCTGAATGTGGCCGATGTCGGCGACTGCAGCCCCCTGTACTGAGGCTAATCGAATTCTTATCCGTACATAGTAAATCTAAATCCGGATATTTTCTGAAAAGTCAAAAGGTGAAAGATCAGGAAAATCAGCGTGGAAAAAACCCCCCACAGCCGCCGGAATAGAACACACAGTGTTTCTAGACAGAATAACAGGAGGCACGAGACACCAAAGAACAAACTGGCCCTGAAGCGGTGGACTTTACCGTTTCGGTCGGTGTGCACTTTTACGATGGATATTTCATGTGTTTTGGAGTAAAATATTCATATTTATATGATAGAGAATGCGATGTATTTTGAATCTACAGCTTTTGCAATTGTTATCCCATCACTTGACTATCATTGTATTAATCAAAAAAAAAAAAAATGCGCACACACACACACACGCACACACACACACACATACCAACAAATCTCACAGCTGAATACCTAAGTGCCTTTGGTAACTGAGAGAAAAGTGTGTTCGAGTCGAATGTGCCTCCCCCCCTCCCTCCGTGTAGCTCCTGCATTGCGTCACCGCGTACTAAATTATATACACCACGGGCCCTGATAATGTTGTTAAAAGCGATGTGAAGTCTCTCCTGCTCCTCATTCCACCGTCGCGTACTTCTGTCACTCGCCTCCCCCAGCTCCCCCTCCTGTTTCTTGTCTCATCTTTACTCGGTTGCCCATTCACTCCTTCAGCCACTTTCTCCTCTCTCTCCACACGGTACCTTTCCCCTCTCTTGGTCTATCAGTTTCGTCTGCTCGGCTCTCTGCTCTCTCGCATGAAAAAACCTCTGCTTATAAGGGGCGAGTGACTATAGCGCATTTATGCAGAAATTATGAGCTGCGCTGACTTACATCAACACAGACAAAGAAATGGAATCACTCCAGGACCGAAAATAAGTAATTTTGACTAACATGCAACCAAATTATGCTGGAAAGGGAGCGTTGTGGTAAAGCCTCAGATTAGAGAGTTTCCGAAAGACTGGAGAGATAAAGACGCCAAGTGACAGAGGTTGGGAGACTACTCCGACGCTGTCAGAGTGTCTTAACCGGCACAGTTCATGTATGATTCTGCGTGGCTTCAGTTCTGCCCAATTCATCGGGGAAATACACACAAACACAATGATGAGCAAACACACCCACACAACAACCCTCACATTTGCCTGTGACCCGAAAGGAAAGGAGAGGAACTGCCACTGGCTGTTGCTGATGTGGATAAGTGGCGGGAGCAAAAAGGGACAGGGGGATTTCCCGGAAGAACCGACAGGCATCGGGTTTCGGAAAAAACAAATTCCTCTTTAAGTCATTGAGTCGGTACGAGTCCCAGGTGGCCGGCAGACAACGTGATTGTCAAGTGAGCTCCTCTGAGCGGAAATGGGTGTGTTCCGGTTGCGATTATGACAGCGAAGCGAAAGAAACAAGGTGAATGTGTGAGCGAGACGACGTGTCACTCAAACAACCCAAGATGTGACTGACACCCGATCACCAATATTACGAATCCCACTGGATTTGTATCTTAATAAGCGTTTCGAGGGCTGTTGTTTCCAGAAACCGTAATAAATTGAAAGAGTTCCTTCTTTTACTTTGAAATAACTGACCACAAAGAGCACCTCATTGGCCACTGGGCGCTAGCGTTGCATAAAAAAACTGTGCGAATCGCTCGGCAGGTCATCAACAACGTCCACTGATTGGTCCTCCGATTCCCGCCATCGACCTGCCATTTCGCAGTTCATTATCGTTATGGAAACCAGACTTCCATCTCTCCCCCCCCCCCTCCACGGTCAATCCGGCCAAGTCACAACGCCAACAGCTGAGAAGCTGTCCGTCCAGGTCCAGAATTCTGCACGGGCATCATGTTTGATCCACACTCGCTGCTCGGTCAGTGCACAGTAGCAAGGCTACTTTTATTCTTTGCCTCTAATTTTGCAGTGGAGTACCCAACACCCAGGTGGATATGACTGCACCCCGAGGCTCGCTGTCTTTGCCTGGAAAGTTACGTTTTCCCTGGGGATGAAAGTGAATCTTTTTCTTTTCAAAAACATGACCCAGAAAGACAAAAACCCATGGCTCGGGTTTGGGAAAACATCTTCATCGTGATTTGGCTCTTTAAAAAAAAAAAAAAAAAGGATGATTTGATGTTACAGTAGTATTTCAATATTCATCCGTGACTTAATGATGAATACCTATCACACCTGTCGTTGGACCAGAGGCAGGGTTCACCCTGGACTGGTCACCAGTTCATCAAAGAGCCACATATAGAAACATGCAACCATTCACCCTCTCATAAACACATTATATTAAGACATACAACCATTCACACATCATGTAGAGACATACGATCATTCAGTCTCTCACACAACGATTCACAGGTCATATATAAACATAAACCCATTCACCCTCTCATTCAAATGGCTGCGCAATTTAGAGTCTCCAATTTACCAAACTCCACACAGAGAGGGAGATATACAAAATATACTTCCCAGTTTTTTTTTCTGCGGTCGTGTCACTGCGCTTTTTAAGAAATCGTCTGCTTTGCGAGGTTTGCCAAGTTAGTCTGTTGATACGGAGAGATGCAGTGTTTTTTGTGATGGCGTGATGATGCGGGATTACGCCTTTCTTTTGTTCTGCCTACAACAGCGTCGTCCTATGTAACATGTTTTTGGACATGTGTAATGTTCCACAGGCTGATGGAGGTGAAGAGATTTCACCTTCCACTTGCAGGGATATATTTAGCAGTTTTGTCATCCTTTGATGGGGTAAAGTGGGAGATGAGAGGCAGCTGAGAGAGGTGTCATATTTTAATTTGCCGTCTCTGTGGGAAACAAAAGGGTCCGAGCAGTCTGCCAAATGAGAACACACACACACACACACACACACACACACACACACACACACACACACACACACACACACACACACACACACACACACACACACACACACACACATCCTTCACTTGCGCTGATTGAAAAGTGGTGAGGTAAATCACTTTTGTTGGACATGTGGGACGACAAGGTGATTAAAAGCTTTCCGTCCCACATGATTCCCTGGTAAACCATGAAAATCAAGCTAAACCCAGAGACGGAAATTGAATTAGGACTTTCACATACCGAAAGTTATGGTTTGACATTTTGGAAATTGCAATTGCTAGCTTTGTCATTGAGACCTCGATAAGACGGGATGCCGGACTTGATCTGTGTGTTTGCTCCAAAATTCAGCTGCAGATTTTTTTCAGAACCTACCTTGTCTGGTCTGAAGCCACACCTGGCTGACTTTGGTGCTCAACAATTAATAACTTCTCAGTTTTGGGATCGATAAAGTACTTTCTATGACATCCATCCATCCATCTGACACAAAGCAACATTTTTTGGTGAGGCTTGTTGTCAATTGCTTTTGTCCTTTGGGTTGATATTTGGGCGAAATGATGATGAAGAGTTGCCAATTCTGAGAGCCCTTTGATATTTATACTGGAAAATACGAAAGGAGGAGGAGAGGATGGGAGAGGGGAGGAGAGAAGGGGCAACAGCACAATAATTAATGACAACAAAATGGTAAAACGTATTGATTGAAGTTCGGCTAATGTCAGTATTTATCAGTACAGCCTTTAATATTTTTTATCCCCACTGGCTAGTTTTTCCCTTTCAATTCAAGTCGTGAAATTAAAACGAGAGTAATGGCAGTGTGTTTCTGCATCACCGTTGTCTGCGTCGATACCATTGACAGAAAGTTCTTCTCCTCGAAAGTTTTCGGACTCGTCAATAGGAGAGCGATCCGTATAGCCGCGGGTCGTTTGATCGCATATGTTTCTTACTCCGCCTTGGAAAGTGAAACTCCTTCAGCAATTTAGGCCGAGGAAAATGGACGGCAGGTGTTTAAGACTTCTAGTTTTAGCCCGGAAAAAGTGTGTGTGGGGGGGCAACATGCTGTGTAATTGACATTTTATGCATCGAGTCTTGTGCTTTCCAGGTGAAGGATGGAGTGCAAAAACAACATCGGCGGGTCTCAGTCCCGTGGGATGAGGTCCTTAACGGTGAATCTCTGCTCCACCCTCCAGCCCACGTGTCAAACTCAAGGCCTGCAAGCAGTATGTGGCAGAACATCCCTATTTTATGTGGCCTGCGAGAGCATGTGCATGATTGTCTTGAAGTAACTTTATGCTGCTTTAAAACACGCACTGACCATAAACTACATCTCCCACAATGCATTTCAACTGTTATCCGCAAAGGTAACAGTAACTCACCGCTGACGCGACGTCAAGGCGATTTTCACGACAGATGGAATTGAGAAATCGCCACAAATTAACCCCAACATGTCCAAGAGGAGAAATACTGAAGCACGAGGAAGGCTGTTTCAGGAACAATTGGAAAATGAATACATGTTTGTAGTTCATGGTGAAAAACCAGTCTGTCTTTTGTGCTATGAGGCTGTGTCGGTCGTGAAAGAAAATAATCTACGTCTGCATTTTGACACCAAACACGGAGCTAAGTACGCTTATTTTACCCTACAAAAAAAAAAATAATAATTGCAGCGAAATTTATTTTTACATTTACGCCAATGCATAAGTAATATTTGTAACTTGAATATATGATAAATACAGAAACAGTTATTTAACAATATAACAAGGCGTAGTTTAACTGATGAAAAATGACGTTGCATTTTGTTATGCAAAATATGCAAAGCAGAATTAAGTTTTTGAAAGGAATTTGAGTCAATGGTGAGATTAAAACCCCTTTAATTGGAAATACATCCAGTTCTGAGGAATCCGCCCCCCTCTGCCCCCCGAGGGTGTTAGTCTGGAGAGTCTCCCGATGCCTGGCCAGGAGCCACGGCTGAGATAAGATTCCAGCCGTTGAATTTTTTTCCAACAGTGGTCAAAGCAGTGGAACGGCAACAAAGTTTGTTAATTAAGTTTTTGTTTTTTTTCCTAAACATGAGGAGCTCCTCATCCCGTCACGAGTGAAAACTCAATTCTCGAGAAACTTTGTGAAAAGCCTGCGGGAATCAATGTTGTGTTGTCTCTATAATAAGTAATCATGACCTCTCGAGTTTGCCCGTGACATTTCTTATTTTTCACTTTTGCCCTCTATGAAAATCAAATCACAGTGAACTTATAGGGAGAAAAGCGTTAAATCCTTCAATTTACAAAACATTTAACACTCAGATGTTTTATTCTACATCCTCGCACTTCTTTCAGCAGGGCATCCTATCTTTTTTTTTTTTTCCACTCCTTGGCTTTATCTAGGTACGAATACATACATACACAAAACTCATGTGCTCAAATCCTCTTCGTAAAAGCACTGAATGACAATGAAGGGAAAATAATGTGTATAGATTTAGATTCCCCTCAAAGTGGAAGCGGAGAGGACACAGACCTTGAGATGGTGACGGCACCTGAGTGGATCCATCACGTATCCATTCTTAAATAATGATATGAATATTTCGTTGAGGTGGCTTCCAACTTTGCGCTGGAAATCACAGCGAGTCCCTGCAATTTTAAAGCCCGGGCACTTCAATTATTCAGCTATCGTTCCCTTTAACAATATTTTTCCATCACGGGGCGATTTCGCCAGATCGTATAATCGGGAGTTTCTGCCTCGTCCACCTCTGAAAGCACTCATCTCAGCGTGTGAGGAGAGGAACACGGCCGCATCTAGGACAGACACCCACCGCCACAGCAGTGGGGAACAAAGGCAAGGCAAGGAGGAGAACAAATGGTGGTGGTGGGGGGGTCATTTTTTAAATAGCATAAATGGAATTCACTTTGCCCTTTTTTTTTAATACAACTCACAACAAGAACAATCGCTTTGTGTGTTTGGAGTATTACCGTGAGTCATAATTGCCCCAGTGTTATTTACTTTGCATCTTTCCTGGTTGAGTACCTGAGGACTATTGTTCTGCGGTGCAGGGGTTAATGCTGTGCGGAGACAAAAGGGAGAGGGAGTGTGTGTGTGTGTGTGTGTGAGGGGGGGGGTCGGGGATGGGGGGGTTGGGGTTGGGGAGGGTCAACGAAATCCAAATGATCGCACTTGATGACTCAAGAGCATGGACACAAATGAACACTCTGGGTGACGGACAGCGGAGTCGAACCGCAGACCCCGGATCAGCCGTGCTATGGGGATATCTTTGAAGCAGACGGTTTAAAGTTTGTTTTCTGTACAACACACAAGTGTAGGTGTGTGTGTGTGTGTGTGAGAGAGAGAGAGAGAGAGAGAGAGAGATGGTGTGAATACTCCACACTTACTTGTAAAAGTCACCATCTGGGGGGATGAAAATCCTCCAGCCGTGCAGCAAAGCCCCCTGGGAAAAGGGAAAGACATGAACATCAGTGGGACCCGAGGCGGTGCTGCAGCCTCTCCAGTCACACCTTCAACCCTTCACCCGTTCACCCGCCTCTTGCACTTTTATAGCTCCAAAAGTGACGGATTCCAAGATTCCCTGTGCAAACAATGATCCCCCAGGATATAATTATTTTTTTCTTTCTTCCTTTTTTTTCTTGTCCTTTTTAAGTTCTTTTTTTTTTTAAACATAAAAAAAGCAATATACTACAATCTTTTTTCCTGTCAAATTCAAAAAATGACACGCAAGCAGGACAAGTGTTCTGGAGCTACAGGCGTCCACGTCCTGGCAGGATGAGACCACAGTCACACCGTCAATAGGTGAACCGCTTCGGGCTGTCAGACCGTCGGTTCGACTCCCGTTACCGGGGAAAAAAAAAAACCTGCCTTACCTCCGGCCGGCGCTCCGTCCCTCTTCGCCTCAGAACCGCTCGGTCCGGTCGCGGACGCGCAGCCGCACACGGGCGCTTTCATCAGAGATGCCCGTGCTTCAAACCGGAACCATCACGTCATTCTCCGCCGTCGTTTTATCCCGCTCTTTTCCCGCGGTTCGCTCACGGCCAGGTGCAGGCGAGGGCCTGCGGGGAGTCTCATTGCATCCCGCTCCCCGGAGGAGGAGGAGGAGACGGAGGAGGAGGAGGAGGAGGAGGAGGAGGAGGAGGAAGAGGCGGAGGGAGAGGAGGAGCGGCGCGGGGAGCAGAGGCGCAGCTCCGGCTGCTGAGCGGGGCTGCTCGGCATGGGCCGAATCCTGGATCGGGCGGCTTGGAACTTTCTACCGCCGGTCCCGGAGGGGCGGGGCCGGGGAGCAGCAGCGGGGAGCAGCAGCGGGGGTGAAACCCGCGCCGGACGGACGGGAGGGACAGGGGGAGGTGAACGAGCAGGAGAGACGATTCAAACGATCAGATTCTTGCTGTGGATGAAGTCGAAGAAAAACTGACCTCTTGACTTTTTGCACTTCCAACTTTAAAGTTAACAAGAAAGCGGAAATTTAAGATTTGTATTTGTATATTTGTATGAATCCTCAATCAGTTGGTTGTCCCTGGACCTATCATGTGCAATTATTTCCCTCTGTAGCCAATACTAATATTGCAATAACCTGGAATTATACGCTTAATTTTTTGTGAATTCACCATGTTCTGATTATATACTTTTGTATACCTTTAGTTGTATCTTATATTGAATTTGTTTTTCTTTCTCTCATATTGATCTTTACTGTTACTGTGGAATACAAGACTATCAGCCAGAATGAAAGGAAAAATGTACAAGACAGTGGTGAGACCAGCGATGCTGTATGGTTTGGAGACACTGGCATTGAAGAAAAGACAGGAAGCAGAGCTGGAGGTAGCAGAGATGAAGATGTCGAGGTTCTCTTTGGGAGTGACGAGGATGGATCGGATCAGGAAGGAGTCCATCAGAGGGACAGCACTTGTTAGATTTGTTAGATGTTTCGGAGAGAAGGTCAGAGAAGCCAGACCGAGATGGTTCGGTCATATACAGAGGAGGGATAGGGACTTTATTGGTAGACGGATGCTGGACTTGGTGATGCCAGGCAGGAGGTCCAGAGGAAGACCGAAGAGAAAATTTATGGATGTAGTGAGAGAAGATATGAAGGTAGTTGATGTGAGAGATGAAGATCCAGAGAATAGGTTTAGATGGAGAAGGCTGATTCGCTGTGGCGACCCCTGAGGAGAAAAGCCCAAAGAAGAAAATAATGATGTGTCTTGTGATGTCCGAGCGGACGTGCCCAGCGATGGCGAGTTGCTGGTTAACAAACCCTATTTTCATTGAAACAATTATGAACAATTATGCCATGCCATCAGCAACAGCGGCTCAACATAAATCTCCCCGCCTCTCGCGCTCTCCCTCATCCCAAAACACATTCACAGCCAGTCGGAAATCACAGAACTCTGTACATTCCTCTAAACAGTACTGCAGGGTCGCCTCACTGCCGTATCTGCCGTATTCTGGTCCCGGTGGCATCGCCGGTGTGTTCGGGGGCCTGCCAAACACCATTTCCGCAGCTCCCGCACCAACATGAGCAGGGCAGGTGTGCATGAAGTGGATTCCTGCACAGCTGACCTGTAGGCCGGGTGCATGTCCCATTTACGCTGATGTTCCGCGGTGAGGATGGCCAGGGTTCTGTTAAATCCTTTGACGAGCCCGTCACCCCGCGGATGTAAAGGAGTCGTTCGAGTCTTGCACGTTCCCAGACATTCACACATGGCAGAAAACACACCCGACTCGAAGTTTCTTCCTCGGTCACTGTGGATGACCTGCACTGCCCAGAGCCTGGTAAAAAGGCCCTCCACAAGAGCATCTGCAGCAGTCCCTGCCTCCTGATCTGGGATGGCAAATGCCTCTGCCCATTTTGTAAAATAGTCCATGGCAGCCAGAACATAACGGTCGCCAGGGTCTGTGCGAGGGAATTGACCCATTAGTGGATGCCCACCGCCGCCCTCTCCATCGGGGCCCCGACTGCCAGCTGTTGAAGCTTTGTGCGCCATGCAGAGGTCACATCGGCGGCAAAAGCCTTCGACGTCTCTTCTGAGCAGACCCCGGCAAAAACTTCGCCGGATGCGACGCAGGGTTTTTGAGACCCCAAAGTGTCCTGCCCCAGTGGTTCCATGTGAGGCTTTTAACACGGCCCCTGTCAGCGCTCTGGGAACCAGTACCTGCCATCTCTATTCCCCTGTGGATGGCTCTTCCCAGGCTCTCTGGAGCACTCCATCCTTCACCCGGAAAGCCTCAAACTTCCAGCAGACCTTCTAGTCTAGTCTCGGGTCGGCATCCTGTTCTTGCTGTGCTCTCCAGTCAGGTGCGTCCACCTGTCCCGAAGCTCTCCCAACAGGGCCAGCCCCGACATGGTCCCTTTGAGCAGAACCCCCCCCCCCAATGGCCTCCCTCTCCAAGGCAGGCTCCAGTACCTCCTGTAGAGTCCGGGGCTGCGTTAGCTGTGTCTGTACGCGCAGCTCCCTGGGCGCTGAGACCCGGATGAACTGGTCCCGGGCCAGCTCACCCTGCACCCAGGCAGGCATGTGGGAATATGCTCTCCTCGCCAGGGTCTCAATGTCATTTGCTAACGCACGGAGCGGTTCCCCGGCCCGTCTATGCCGATTCGATAGCTCCGAGCGCAGAACACCAAATTGGTGGCATTGTCCAAAACGGCGCTGTAGAGTACCAGCTATGGCCCCGTAGTTCGCTCTCTCAGATAGGCTCAGCAGCAGCAAGCATGTCGACCCTTCCTCAGGGTGACCGGTCACGTGCGGTCAGGCTGTGCCTCCCTGCGTCATCATAAAAAACAAATGATTATAAAAAATAAATTTGTAAATATTTCACCTCCGATCTGTGAAAGAAATGTTATCATTGTATGATTCCAATCATTCCAATAATTCTTATTGTCAACATTGTTGAATTTGTGTATTTTCCTGTTCAAATACGGTGGAAAGACGCTAAGTGAGGCAGCTTGCTCCACTCCGCTTGCTCCTCCGCGATCGCGCTTGCTCGTCGCTTGCTAGTCGCTTGCGCTGGCTCAGCTGAGCCTCCTCTCCGATGAGCAAGACTAACATGATATCAGTCTCGCTCATCTGACAAAACGCTGCGGTGAAAAAGCAGGAGAGGAGGCAGCCGCTGTACTTCTGCCTGACTGAGGGGGGCATGTGTGAGCACGCGGGCTTGTTCGGCTATTCTTCTTCTTCACGTATTACAGACAAAAAGTATTGTGGGTAATGTGCCAGTGAAAAAAGCAGTCAAGTTTTTACCCTGATTGCAAAAATGCCAGATTATGTATACTAGTTAAAAAAGTTCTCAAAACTGGGCTTTCAATCAAAACTGGAAGTGATAAGTAATGGAAGACCGATGCCGGGAGCTGAATGATTTTCTTCAAACAGCGGGACAGGAAATATCGCGATCTTTTCAGACTTGCGCTCTTGTTTCAGCTGGTGCTCACTATACCGGCTACAGCAGCGATCGGGGGAAAGGTCATTCTCGGCTTTGAAAAGACTGAAAACATATATCTGGAATCGGACTGACCAAGGGCGGCTTTCCTCCTTAGCAATAATCTCTATTGAGCCAGACAGACTTTTAAAACTAAAAGAAGACTTTTACACCAAAGTCACGGCGATGTTTGTCAAGAAGAACAGGCGAATGGATTTCATTTACAAGTAGAGGTAAGACCACGCATACACTGCTGTAAAGTCAACAACAAAATATCAATTCAACGTCCTACCTATGTGTGAGTAAAGAATCCTGAGTAGGGACATAAAACATAACCAGTAGACAATGTTCAAGCAGTCAGTTGATGAGTGGTGAATTTATGCAACTCTGTTGAATTCATATACAGTATTTGTGAATCTGACATTGAAAGAGTCAGTGCCTCCCCAGCCGCGAACCTCACCGCACGTCAATGAGTGCGACACAGGGCAAGCTGGAGCGCTTTACTGTCCTCCGACCAGCCTGCAGCCCGTGGCAGCAGTTCAAACTCCCAGTTCGTCTTTCCGGAGTATTTCAGCGTCCTGACACAGCGTTGGCAACAGCGGGCACCGCCATTTTTGCACTCATCCAGCCCCGTGTTGCCTGTGGCGGCCATTTTCCCGGCAGCGCTTCCCGCCGCACTCGGTGAGCCAAAACAAGCACCAGCAGCCAGCATCTTGACTGGGTGTCTCAGGCGAACGCGACGCTCTACAGCAGTGTTTCCCAACCACTCTGCCGCTGCACATTAGTGTGCCGTGGAAAAATGCCCACTTTCACTTGATTGGTCCAAAAATGATTTATTCAATGCAAATAATGTGTCTTGGTAAGTCTATCTATGTGGGCAGCATGCAGTGACAGGCAGAACAATTAAATGCTCTTCCACTAGATGGCAACCGGTAGTGAATGAACTTGTGTATCTGCCTGCTGCTGCTCAAACACCAGAGTCACTAGTGATGCTTCCAGTGAGACGACGGCAGTGATACGCGATGGATAAATATTTTAAGAGAAAAAGTACTCAATCAGGACCCTCTGGTCCTGAAGAACATTCTGACCCAGATGAAGGCCGTGGTATGAGATGTGGTCAGAAGAAAGTAAAAAGGTAGATTGCTTTTGGATTCACTTTTGCTTGGGAACCAACCGAACCCGCTCGGTTATGCCTGGCGTGCGTGGAAAAGCTGTCCAACAGCGCCACGGTTCCAAGCAAACCTAAACACCATCTCCAAACTCAACACCCTTCACTTCAAGATAAGAACACGGACAATTTTGTTCATCTGCGTAGACGGACTGAGAAACAGGCAGTGTTGTTGAAGAAAACCACCAAGACGAGTGAGAAAGCTCTGAAAGCCAGCAACAAAGTTGCTGAACTCGTGGCTAAATCCAAACAGCCAGTTCCTGCAAGAATATCAGCTTTGTGTTCAACCAAACAGGGCCAGATTAAATAAGTAGGTAGGTCAACTGAGATGACAATTTCATTTTATTTCATTAAAAACGTTTTTGATAAATTTATTTGGTGGTTTGCCGTGTGATTTTTGGGATGTAAAATATGTGCCGTGGCTCAAAAAAGGTTGGGAAACACTGCTCTACAGCACGGTCAAACTCCGCCTCATGCCCCAACATCGTCCGTCAACTCTTCCTTGACTGTCAGTTCTCTCCACATCGCCATACCTCCGGCTGATGAAGAGTTAGCCGGTCTGGGCTCAGCATTCCAGAGGAGTTCGGCAGGTTAATCCCCGGTGTTTCACTTCTGACACCAATGTAACGTCCAAGCGGACGCTCCCAACGAGGACGAGCTGCTGGTTAACAAGCCTTATTTTAATTCGAAAATTATGAACAATAATGGCACATTTAAGCAACAGTGGCTCAACATAACCTTCTTTTCCTCTTGTGCTCTCCTTCGTCCCAAAACGCATTCTCAGCCGTATTGAGTAGAAGCCGCTGCAACGCAGAGCAATTCCCCTCTTGGGAGAACAACAAAGTATTGTGATTCTGAATGTAAAAAAACGTGAAATGCATCATGATTATATTCATTAAAATCTACAATCCTTTTTGCATATAGGGAGCTGAGATTTTTCCCATAATTTCCTTGTGCTTTTTTAAAAAAAATCTTGGTTTATTCATCGTTCAAATGTTAAAATCAAATTCCCATTGGTTTGCACTTAAAAAACGCAGCTCCAGTCACTGTGACTAAACCCTTAGAAATATTATGCAGAAAACAGCAAATTAAACTGAACACATTGTGTTCTGGTAGACATTAGTGAAAAAGCCCCAAATCCAAAATGGAGCTTCACTTGATGACATTTTTCACTGCAAAAAAAAAAAGCTAAATTAAAAAAAAGGGTCACGATGCCTCTGTTGCAGAGATATTAACTGTCTTTGAGAAGTGGAAAAAAAAACATTAGTCTTCATTAAATTTAGATTAAAATAAGTAAAAGTAGTCAAGTATTTGGTGAAAAGGTTGTTGCCATGGTGAATGTCAGCCTGAGCCTCAGGGGTCTCTTAGATCTTTGTAGGGGGAATGACTATCATCAGTTGTTTTTTAATGTTTTGTTTTTTTTCCCCCAAATGATTTACAGATATAGTTTCACAAATCAATATAACCTAAGAACAGAAAAGTTAAATTTCCAAGAAGCGTCAATCTCAAACTCCTCCAGCAAAGCACAGATGTGGCCGCAGGGCACCAGAAACCAAAATCCAAAACAATCAATTACCTATCAAGCGCTCAGGCTCCAAAATGCGATCAGAGCTGTATAGGAGCTTCTTGTGAAGTGCAGATGAGTCACTGAGTGTTTCTGATGTCTTATTAACCCACCGTGACAGAAAGGCATTCACCCAACCCCTGCCTTCGCTTGTTTACTGAAAACACACAAAATGAACATCACGTTGGGATTGGAAACCGGTGATTCAGAGAATTAACTCAGCTGCGAAATGTCTACTGAGGCAATAAATCACCCGGAGGACTTCAGTTCCGGCACCGTAGAAGAACACCGCCGAGAAGTGGATTTGCTGGTGGATTTGCTTGGTGGCCACACCCATGTCTTTTATCCAGTCTGTGTTATGGTCATAAGAACCGTCCGGTGTGCTATTTTAAAAGTAATTCGCATGGAAGACGGTTCTAGATGTCTTCCAACTGTCATGACTAAATACTGGTTCCGTACAAACCAAACAACAGCAACCAAACTAAAGTAACTAAGCCACTATCACCGAGGCTGCTGCAGGCTTCAAGGCGGATAGTCAACTAGCATGGATGACGTGATCAAAAAGGCCCAAAAGAGGATATACTTTCTGTCCCAGCTCAGGAAGGTCAACCTGGAGCTGCTGACCCTGTTCCACACTGCAGGCGTCCAGTCTGTTCTCTGATCGTCTGGTTCTGTTCGGCCACCAAACAGGACGGATCACTGTACGCACGGTAAGCACTACCAGACACAGGAACAGCTTATTTCCAACAAGCCATCACTCTGCTCGACACGTGAATCCCCACAGCACCTTGCATACCTCGTCATGCACTGACAATAACATCTGTACCCGATCATCACTTCATTTATCATTTTGTCTCAGTAATGACCTCATCTTTGCACTATCTCAATGTTCTGGTCCGGCCATTGTTTATGCCTTCATGTCAGTACGAGGTGAAACTGTCGACCGGAGCCAAATTCCATGTTTGCGTGAACACACTTGGTCAATGAAAGTATCCGAGACCAGAGTGAGCTGACTCGTATTGATTTCCCAGGGTTGATTGTCATTGTAAATATCGTCAAAGAAAATTACCAATGCTTTGATTATTTTCAGTTATATATGCAGAAAGAGATAAAGCTTGTATGTCCATTTCTGACAGACAAGGTTGACACCCGTCTTCTGCTAGTTAGCTTAGCACAATGAATGCTACCTCACATTTCTAAACAGGCCCGATTGGAACTCATTGTCAGTGACTTCTTATGGCAGGGGCCGATATTTCAGGGATGCCCAGTAGAGCCCTCAGATCCAGGGTTCCACGTGTTAAACACCTCCCTTCCATTTGAACTGGAACAATATTATCTAAAACTGCAAGTCAACACCTTTTCATGACTTTCAGAGCTCTTCAATTAAACATAGAAAATAAGTGCCAGAGTAAAGCAATAATCTGATATGAGGTTCTGAATGTACAAGATTTCTTTCACTAAAAGGATAAAAATGACAAACAAAAATAAATAAACACTTGTTTCGTACTTTAACCAGCTTATGCTGCAAAAATGTGTGCAGTTTATCTATAACACATAAATAATAATGTCCCTTTAAAAATTTTTTTTTACCTCGTATCTGATTTTATATGAGACTGAAGTCATAATCTTTGTTACACCATCTGGCTCTCTCTAATTCACCAGTTCAGCTGATTCTCCGACTCATGAGGTTCATCTTGATCATAATACACTCATAATGAGCAGCTTTATATCATGTAAGAATGATCTTGGACCCCAGAAGACTCATCTAGCGCCTCTAAGGGTCTCAGGCTGTGTGAATCTCTCTGCGTAGCAGGGAGCTGATGACGGCAGGACGGTGGGGAGTTCTGGGATTATTGCTCAAATTAAAACGAAGCACTGACACGTGACAGTGGCTTAAATGTGGAACCCGTTCATTTAAATGTAAGGCTCGATGCGCAGATACGTGCACACGCGCACACACATTAACACACACACCAACTAACCAACCAACCAACCAGAGGAGCAGCCAGGAGGGAGTTTGACCAGGCCTCTCTCTTCGAAACCATCTTTTTTCCTCCATTTACCTCCACTCTCATCTTCTCTGCGCGATGCACACGCACACGCACACACACACGTGCACAACCTCCCGGCATGCACCACATGCACACACCCCCCCTCTCCGCCGCCGCCTCATGACTGCAGCTCATTACTGCCTTGGCAGGGTTTCTCAGATGAAATTAGAATGACAACGGGAATGACACAGAGTATAGCGGTGGAAAGTTTACGCCGGGTGAAGTTGAGAGTGTACGTGTTCGTGGGCGCGCACTCGTATGTGTGTGTGTGTGTGTGTGTGTGTGTTTGTGTGTAACACGTCTAATCTTCTCTGATTTGTGGGCAAGCTTGTCGTCATGCATTTGTGATACACCTCCCCTTTGCCCATGTTCTCGCTCTAAGAGATGGCGACGGAGAGCGAAAGGACCGAATGGCTTCTGACAGCAGAACAGAGCTTGAGAACGACTCTCTGGGACCAAATCACAAAGCCTGTGCGAGTGGGACCACCAGCTGCTGTTGACAGCGCAGTCCCATTTCATTTAGCAGCAATACTACGCCTTCCATTCCTCAAAGGCTGAATTAGGATATTCTGATCCGATAAAAATGCTAGAAGATTCGTGGGCATAGTGAGAGAGGATTTGAAGTTAGTTGGTGTGAGAGAGGAGGATACAGAGAATAGGTTTAGATGGAGAAGGTTGATTCGCTGTGGCGACCCCTGAAGGGAAAAGCCCAAAGGAAAAGAAAAAGATCCGAAGAAACGCTGAGGTACAACTGGTATCTGCACGGTCAGGAATGCAGAGGAAAATATTGGTGTTTCCCCCGAAGGGTGAATAGCAGCGCCCCTCCAACTGGACTTTTTTCAAAAACAATGTCTCACCCGAAGAACCATAAAAACCTAATAGCGCTGGGTATGACTAAAAAATACTGACAAATCAGCCCAGCTGCCGCTTCATGAGGTTGGGATACTTTTAACAATTGATATTTTGATTTTACATGCAAGCAACTTTATGTGGCTTAAATGTAGAAAAAATGGCTACTATGACAAAACATGGCATGGCTGTGGTGAGACCAGTGTCCTTACACGATGTTCAAGGGAAGTCCCCGGTTGAGCGCTTTGTTTCTTCCTTGTATCCCATTCTTCTCCCACTCCATTGGGACCTTCATGTTAGTTTTATGGGTGTCATGTGTGATGGATTAATAAAAAAGAAAAAAAAAAAAAGTATGATAGGCTGTGGAGTGTAGGCTGCTGGCATGACTCCTGGGTCTTAATGTCTTTTGTTCTCTGAGGGTAATGGGGTGTCATATGTACGTAACAAATTACCTTAAAGGAGACCCACGGTGTTCGGCCGCTGAAATTGAAGTGTCACCGCAAAAAGGGAAACTGGTCCAAATATCTCACGGAGCTCGAGATAAACAACAAATATATGGAGTCTTTTATTGCGGGTGACAGACCGGCTGCAACGCGGCAAGGTGCGGCGACGAGGAGAACACAACAACGGTAAATCTTGTTATGACAGCAGAAACACTAACTGATCTATTTCTCGGTGAACCCCATCTTTCCCTCGGGCCCCCCCATCCAAAACCAGCGGCGGGTGGAAAGGGGGGGGGGGGGGTTGAATGGCCACGTGGCATGAAAAGGCTTTACATGTGTGATGAAAACACACTTGACAGGCAGCATTACAGCAGGTTTAGAAAGGACGCCGAAAGTCTTTACGTGAGAACGCCGCGGTCCCGGAGCTCAGTAGACTGAAACAGCTGCACATTTATGGGATGTCCTGGGGAGCAGAGCTCCAATCTAGATGGTGCAGCACTCCAAGCTTCAAAGAACAGAGGATTTACCCTTTTCTCAGTGCATTTCAGTCAAGGTGGTCAATATTGGCCGCATCTGTCGATGGAGTGAAGCTCCAGCACCTTCATCTCTCTTTAATGTTAAACTTATTCTGCTGCACTTTTCTTCCTCATAAGTGCAACACTTCTATCAGTGCAGCGATTCTTCATGCGAACAGCTGTCCTCCCCATACGCACACCATAGGGGTGTAAGCAGTCAGGTATCTGGCCGTTGCAGATAAAGCATGACATCCCATTTCCTTTATACGACCAAATCAGCTTCCACTCTTCAAGGCTGACTGAAAATTGTTCCCAATCATCCCAAAAGAGCATTTGGGAGGTTAGATGC
This sequence comes from Fistularia tabacaria, assembly GCA_901007705.1. Lineage (NCBI taxonomy): Eukaryota > Metazoa > Chordata > Actinopteri > Syngnathiformes > Fistulariidae > Fistularia > Fistularia tabacaria. Next base: position 4,825 of record CAAKHD010010975.1, on the reverse strand, counting down.
TGTTTTCACACGGCTCCGTCGATTCAGCCCCGCACATCTTGGCGGACATTGCTTTCTGCACCGGGGCCAAAGTTGTGCTTGAAGACAGGGAGCTTCCCATGAAGGTTGAAACAGAATTGACAAAACATCTCGGTTTGCAAATGAAGAGCGGAGCCTCCGCCATGCAATGTTTGCTCCCTTCTCCATCGCTCCGTCCCACACCTGCATGCAGCTGCTCGGCAATGGAACCCTCAGGTGAAGCTCCTGGAGCAGTTAGTGTGCTAACGATATCGTTGGAGGAAGCTGCTGAAGCGTGGAATATCAAGCAGGGAGAAAATGAACCAAACTGACTCACCACCTTGGGTTTCCTGAGCTGTTCAGCAAATGCAGACTGAAAGACGCGGTGCCACGAGTCCTGTGACAGTCAGTCCGAGTGAAACCTCTGGCGTCAGTGGTGGAGAGGTGTGTTCCAGTACTTTAGTCCGCACGGCTTTTATTAACTCAGTCTATTTTTTTCATTACTCTGTAGTCTTATCCGCGCTTCCGCATCCAAAAATGTCCTATTTGGGATTATTAAAGTATAATTTTAAATTTATAGAGGTGCAACAAAATGCAATTGATGAATTAAAATGATTGACTGAACTGGTTTTACATGTATGGCTTTGGATGAGTGTTTAGAACCAACTGATGATGCTGAATGGGCCTATCAAGGATATTCCATATTTTCTACACACAAATTTCAAACATAACTGTCTGAAATAACGCCCCCTGCCCCCCCAAATAGAAATAAAATAAGAATAAACACTCAGAAAATATCAGCAAAATAATCAATTATGATCAGGCTAAAAGTCCTATCAAAGTAAAGTCTTCTAAAAATAAAGATTCTTCCTTTTAAAAGACACCAACAAAAAAATAACCAGCCCAAAAAACCTTATTAGATGTCAGAAAATTATCAGAATAAAAGAGAAAGATGACAACTGATTTGTCTGATGTCCACACACTGTGCTACCGCTCCTGATTAAATGTTAGTGACTTCAAAAAGGTCACTTTCAACCTGTAAACGGGGGCAGATCAGTAGCCTTCATCTCAGCGCGGGTCCACCGGGCAGATGTGAACCAGACTTTCTGCCAGCTCTTGAAAATATTCACTGATCTCTATCTGCATCTCAGCTCCTTTATCTTTGGCCTGGCATTATGAAGCCCGGCGGCCTTTCCTCATACCTGTCTTCTCCACAGTGGAGATTAAAGCAGATGATCAGGCGCGAGGGGGGAGAGGGGCAAAGCTCAAGACGGCAAAAACCGAAAGGTAATTAGATCTGTTTGTCATATCTCAGGACGAACAGCGTGTCACTGCCACCAGATCAGAGCAGATCCTTATTGTATCATAAAAAAAAAAAAAAATCATCTAATCTCTAGCCTGGCTTCTTTTTTTAAGCTTGTAGGGGTTTATACTGAACCCGCTCAGCAGCGGTTTGGACATGCAGAGAGCAGGGACAGTGAAGATCTACTTGGAAGGATGCTGAGGGTGGAACTGCCAGGCGTGAGGCCTGGAGGAAGACCAGAGAGGAGATTTATGGACGGTGAGAAAGAGGACATGAAGTTAGTAGGTCTGAGTGTAGAATATGCAGAGGAGAGGATTAGATGGAGGCAGATGGTTCGCTGTGGAGACCCCTGAAGTGAACGGCCCAATGAAAAAAAGAAAATGGTTTTATATCGAAAAAACCCCAAACATAATCACGCCACTTAAGTCCTCTTTAAAGTTAACTGTCCCTGATAAATTATTTTAAATTTAAAACAGTCATTTTTTGGCTTATTTGAAGCATACCAACCAGACTATTCAGAGGGAAGCAGAAGAAATAAATAAACCGAAAATACCCAAGGCGCTTTTGAGCCACAGACCTTTTCCTTTTTTTTAGCTTCCTAAAGAGAATTTCACCTCCGCGTCGTCACCCCCTCCGCCGCCACATCCAATTTTCATGTGGAAATTGTTACGGCAGAACTGTAAAACGGTTAAAATGAGACAAACGAGACAATCTGGGGGCGCGGGATCATGTGCTGCCTTTACGGCTGTAAAGCGACCTTTTAATTAAGCGGAGTGCATCGCCCTCCTTCGTCCAGGTAGCAGCTATCATTGGTCTGAGGGCTTCAGCAGGAGGCGGCCCGTCTCCTTTCCCCCTGTGGGTTTTATTAGTCAATTTTGTTAACACACTGCCCATGACTTTGGATCCTTTTAATTACAATGAGCAGCTCAAAGCCCACCTGCAACAACTTGTCCCGCGGGACTGTGAGTGATTTACACATAAATTACACCGGTGTAAATTAAAAAGTCGAGGCCGTGCTGCGGCGCAAGCATTTCAAGAGACCCGTTTGTCACTCAGCGGCTCCGAGTAATACTTATTTGTTCCATTTCTGTTGTTTTAACGTGGCTCGCTTCATGCGAAAATTGCAGGTGTCAGTTGAATTGGCATTTACCGAGGAGAAAAATACAGCGGGTGTCGAAATGTTAATCCCTTCCACTTTTACTTTGAGCGGGAAAGCAACTTGAAAATTAAATCGAATTTTGGTCTAAACATTTTTCGCTGGAGTGTACTTGTGCCACGAAGCTGAATTAAAAGCAGACCGCTCCATTGATTCCACTCTCCGTTCATTGATTTATTTCTTTGCACAGTCACAGAGCACAGCATGATCCGGGTCAGCTAATAACAGTCGCACACGCAGGAGCTTGAAATCAAATCCGCACATCTGCATCTGGAGCTCAGAGCACTCGGCCTTTCCAGTTCTCACAACTGTTTCGTGTTTGTTTTCCTTTTTTTTTTTAAAATGGCGCTAAATTGGGCCTGGTCTTAGACACAAACAGTGGAAAGCGAAAAAAAGAAAAAAGAAGAAAAGAAACAACAACACATGGCTGTGTTAGCAGCAAATACCAAAGAAGCACAAATGAGAATTGGATTCAAAGATTTCCCGTCAGTGTGGGACAGAGAAATAGATGGAGCGCTTCACGCTCTCGAGGATACACTATAATTGAGAGTGTGAAAGTAGAATAGATTATCACTTAACTAAAATAACACGCTATCATCACTTCCAGGCGTTTCGGCGATGCACACTGCCGAGCCCGGGGGAACAGAAGAGGAGCTGAAGAACCTTCCTTCACCTCCACATCTGATGTGCCTGTATTTCGAATGAGGCCGTCTCTGCCCGTGTGGATCAGTCCGGACCAGATCACGAACCTCCCCTTGCTCTTCATTCCAGTATCTTATGATAGGGGAAGAGCGGCAGGCTTTCTGTGAACGCTGGGATGTCCATGATGGCCGTGGCGCCTGCCATCTTCGGGGAGGCGGTGAGGAAGGTGAGTTTGGACACCTCGCCGTAAGTGGAGCTATTTAAATCCCTCTGTTTCCCCTCCTCGTCTTGTTTCTCGGCAACGCCATCTGCATCGGCTTCCTCTGGGCCGAATCCCACCACCTGGAGAAGCATAGCATCAGCAGTAAATGCATTGTGATAATACTAATAATTAATTCATTTATAAAACACGTTTGGTTAAATTGCTCTACTAACAAGAAGAAATAAGTGATGAGGTAGTGTTTTTTTTTTTTTTTTTTTTTTTTTTAAATCAAATTTTCATGTCAAGCGCATTCTATGATTTTCAAACGTAATTTTGAAGTACATTTTAAAAGTTATTTTCATTTTTGGAGTAATATGAAACAAATTTTAGCACGATTTTAAAAAATACAAAAGATTTAGCAATTCACCATACAATCATTCGCACGTCTTGGTAATTTAGGTTCTCCAGTTAACCTTCTGCATGTTTTGGGGCTTTTGGAAGAACATGGGGTACATTTTGGTCAAATTAAATATGTTATTGCTGGCTTCTTGGTTTTAAACATCCCTGTGCTACACCTTGCAATCCATGTAATATGTTTCAACTGTCTCACCCTTTCCTTTCCTTCATATTAAAGTCGCTTTTCAGTAAACTGGGTGAGAGTAAATCGTTTTCAGTCCAGACAAGCACTTAGAGGTGTACAACAGATATGTTTTAACAAAAAGATGGTGTGGCCAGAATGCTATGTTGTGTATTCTTTCGTACATTGCGACAAAGGAAAAATCAGAAATGTGCCTTACAGAAATCAATTTTTTGACGAAACTCAAAACTTTCACAATACTGAAACTAGTGATTATACAAAAACACAATAATAAATAGATAAAGACTGACGCCTCAGTCAACGTCCTTATTCGCCCTCATCCCGTCTAGGTTATTTGATTTTGAAAATCTGCCAACACCGAGGCTTGATTCAGTCCATTACACATGTACTTATTTGTCCTTCAGTGTTTTTGGGATTTATTCGAATAAAGTCAACAGGATGAAAATGTGAAAAGAGCAGAATCGCAGTAGAGGCAGGACTGGTGTCGGGGGTGCAGGCGTACCGCCAAAGTTTTCCGCGCTCGTGTATAAAATCTAAATTCTGCCCTTCTTCGAACCCCCGCGGACTCGGGAAATCTACATCAAGAGTCTGCTGCCGAAGCAACTGTGGACCGATAAAATCCTGAGGCGGGTCAGCTGGGAAGGCAACGGTCCATCTGTGCTTTGACGGCTCGGTGCACAATGTTTACAGGCAGAGGGATGCGTTTAAAAAAAAAAAAAAAAAAAAGGACACGGCCGCTCACGTGCACGCTGAGTTTACGGCTGTTCTGTCCCCGATGCTCTTGGAACCAGGAGACCAGCTCTGCCCGGTTCATCTGCTTCAGAACCTCGATCTGACACACACACACACACACACACACACACACACACACACACACACACACACACACACACACACACACACACACACACACACACACACACACAC
>CAAKHD010010969.1:0-11667 GCA_901007705.1 Fistularia tabacaria | reverse complement strand
GGCGCCACCCCACCACCCCCCCCCCCCGAAAAAAAAAAAAAAAAGGGGGGGGGCGGGGGGGGTGCTTTTTTTTTCTTTTTTGCACGTCCGGAAATCGATAATAAAACACGAAGTTTGTGAGGCGGCCGTGGAAGGGGGAGTAACACTCCGCGCGGCTGGTTAGGTCCTGTGTTTGGAGCCGGGGGGGGGGGTGGTGGGCAGAAGATTGAGGAAGTAAGGGTGGGGGAGCGTGGGGGGGGGGTTGAAAAAAAAATAGAAATGAAAAATAAAACGAGAACTCACTTTTTTTTCTTCCTTTTTTTGTTCTTAAACTTCGGGACTCGGGAAACGAGTCGGCGGGTCTCCGGTTAACGTGTGACCGCGATGCCGTCACGTGGTGCCGTGGGAGCGACACCCGCTTTCACGTGACAGTCCCGTTGAACGGTTGGCAGCGTGCGTGTGCGCGCGAGTCGACACGACCCATCAGTAAACGATTCGAATCCGGTTTTTACTTATTCTCAAAAGTCCGATTGACCTCAATGCATTTGTTTACATGTGTGTATCCGGTATCACACACACACACACTCACACACACACACAGACACACACTATATCCAAGTGGTGTGTGTCTTCAGGCACATGATGTGTAACTGGATTATTTCCTCTTCCAGGCTATGAATTCCTCTGAGTATGGGGACGGCTCCGTTGAAACCATGCTTGAGAAAGGTAACGCGTCCGAAAGCCGGGCGGATCCGAACGTTTTTGTCTGAAAATTCCCAAAAAGTTTACGAAATGCGGGGGGGGGAAAAAATCCCCGCCGCTGATTAAAATGTTTTTCATGAAAGCCGGCGAGTCACGCAGAATCCCCTTGTCTTATCATGTGATGAAGCGCTGAGCTGACGCCGGGGTCTATTTAAAAACTTCTGCTCTGCGGCCGGGTCCTTCGGAATTGATGTGGTCTTTGAACGCCTCGCAGGATGGTGGGTAAAGATGATCTCTCCGTCCGCAGAAGACGAGCACGGCCGGGGCGTCAAGGAGGAGAAGGAGGACCTTGTTATCTGCGGGCCGCGCGAAGCCGAGCGCGGAGGGTCTCCCAAGGCCGGCAAACGGACGTCGGCGGAAATGGGGCCCGAGGCGAAGCAGTCCAAGCGGGCCAAGGTCTCCGAGGAGGTGAGGCGGGCGGCGCGGAGGTCCGAGCAGGCGGGGCGGCCGTGCGTCCGTAGGCCTGATGTGTCGGTGTCTTCCCTCCGTCTAGATGAGACGGGAGGGGGCGGACGGAGGCAGCGGGCAGGAGCCTCTGTGCCTCTCCACCGGCGGGGAGAAGAAGGACTGCGGCCGGGAAAAGTCCAGGGCGTCGTACAGGAAGCCCCTCTTCAGCATCTCTCACAGGATCTCGGAGAAGAAGAACGCGTCGAGCCTGGAGCACCAGGCCGCGCACGGCGGCGGGGCTAACCAGCCCGACTACAGCCGCCTCCTCTCCGCCGCCGCGCAGGAGGAGAACGGCCTGATGGAGATGCTGCAGGCAGCGGACGCCTCGGGCCAGATCCCGACCTCGGACGCCAACCTGTACCCGCTGATCGAGAAGATGTTCTTCATCCTCAACTCGCTCAACTCCAGCATGACACAGCTGCACAGCAAGGTGGACCTGCTGACCCTGGAAGTCATGCGGATAAAGAAGCAGATCAAGCCGGCGGAGACGGTGGCCGATTTCCGGCCCCCGCCCGAGTACCGGCTGAGCAGCGAGGAGCTGAACCCGCTGGTGGAGCAGACCTCCACCGCCGGTGAGCTGGGCTGCCGCCTGCTGGTGCACCTCTTCCCCGAGCTCTTCAAAGCCCGCGAGTGTTCCCGCGACTGCGCGGGCAGCAAGCGGACGCTGGAGTCATTGCATCTGCAGCTCATCCGCAACTACGTGGAGGTGTGCTACCCCGACGTCAAGGACGACGGCGTCTGGCAGGAGGAGTGCCTCCTGCAGATCAACGACTTCTTCGATCGCTTCTGGGCCCAGAGGGAGATGGAGAGCGCCCGGCTGCTCAGGAGCCAGACAATCAGCGAGGGCGGGGTGAAAGCCGAGCATCTGCAGACCTACCACTTCATCAACGAGCAGGGTCAGGAGGAGAACCTCCCTCTGGACGCGGAGCAGCAGGGGAGCCCGGCCGCCGCCGCGCAGCCGTACAGCAACCAGCCCTCGGAGGAGCTGGACGACTTCTCCTCGCCGGAGGACTTCGTCATCCTCCTCATGCACCGCCTCTTCCCCGAGGTCTTCGAGGAGGGCCGGGCGCCGGAGAGCTCCAACGGCTTCAGCAGCGTGGGCCAGCTCATCGTGGACTCGGACAAGATGGACGTCATCAGAAAGTGCATGGAGGCCAACTTCCCGGACGTTCCCGAGGAGAGCTGGCTCCAGGTGTGCATCCAGCACATGGAGGACGCGCTGGAGGGTCCCCATAGCAACGACAACGGCAGCGAGCCCGTCAACGACGAGGGCTACGACCTGGCCAGCCTCCCTGAGGAGGTGTCCATCGTCAAGGTGCCCGAGGGGTCGGATTACGAGAGACCAAGCCGGAAGTCGAAAAAGTCGCTGCTGACGCCCGTGGATTTTGACAATCTGGAGATCCCCCCACCGGACTTCGCCGTCCCCCAGGAGTTCCTTCTGTCCAAGGAACAACTGAAGAGCAACTATGAATGTAGCTTGTCCATCGGCAACTTTGCGTCTCGGCTGCTGGTTCTCATGTTCCCCGAGCTCTTCACCCACGAGAACGCCAGGAAGCAGTACAACTGCAGCGGTTCGCTGGGCAAGAAGCAGCTGGACCCGGTGCGCATCAACCTGATCCGCCACTACGTGCAGCTGGTCTACCCGCAGGCCAAGAACGACCGGGTGTGGATGCTGGAGTTCGTGGGCAAGCTGGACGAGCGCTGCAGGAGGCGGGACACGGAGCAGAGGAGGTCCTACCTGCAGCAGCGCAAGGTGTACGGTCCGGACTCGGAGCAGGACTTCCTCTGCCAGCTGAGCCAGCTGAGCGCCGAGAGCGTGAGGGAGGACGCCGACCTCCCCTCGCTGCCCCCGGAGAAAAGCAGCAAGGACTTCTGCAAAATCCCGCTGGACGAACTGACCGTGTCCAAACCCGACTTCCCCGTCCCGTCCGTCTACTTGCTGTCGGACGTCGAGGTGCGGGAGATCGTCCAGCAGTCCCTCTCCGTCGGGAACTTCGCCGCCCGGCTCTTGGTGCGCCTCTTCCCCGAGCTCTTCACGCAGGAGAACCTGCGGCTGCAGTACAACCACTCGGGAGCGTGCAACAAGAAGCAGCTGGACCCGGTGCGCCTCCGGCTGATCCGCCACTACGTGGAGACCGTGTATCCTGTGGATAAGATGGAGGAGGTGTGGCATTACGAGTGCGTGCCCAGCATCGACGAGCGCTGCCGGCGCCCCAACCGGAAGAAGTGCGACATCCTGAAGAAGGCCAAGAGGTCGGGCACGGGGTCCTAGCCCGCAGAACCCCGCGAGTCCACGAACTCCCCCAGAGCCGAGCTGTTACAACTTCTCTTCACTTCTATTCCTCGTCCCACTTACGTCTGACTACAACGCCGCGTTGTAGCGTATGTAGAACTTTTATTGTTGCGTGAGGACGTTTTAAAAGCTTCTATTTATAAGCCAAACCTCTCATAGATTATCTAACATACTTTGTTCGAAAATGTCGTAGCCTTAAAAAAAGAAAAAGGAAAAAAAATGAAAAACAGTAACAAGCTCGTAGCTAATAGCATAGACCACATTTTCTATATGAATAGGAAATTAATCACAATGATGTGATATCTCATCGCAGTTACCAATGTAGCATTGTGCCACCTCGGTTTTAATAACAACGTGCTTATGTTAAGCCTTCTTATAGAAGTTTATATGATAAAGACAATTTAACATGACAGTGGCTCATGATAACCCATTTCTAATAAAAAAATAAATAATAAAAAAAAAAAATCACGTGGCTCATGACAGAGCTGTTTGTGCTTGGCCCTCCTTTGGAGCGTTTGTGTAAATGCCCTGCAGCTCGGCCTGTACCGGGGGGGCTTGAACACAGGGACGGGTCAGGTCAAACTACCGCGGGTCTGGTTGTGTTCTGGCTCTGCTCGTACACAAGAGGGATCCCGCTGTAGTCGGCGCTGAGCACTTCGCCTTTTGGGGTTCGGAGCGCCTGTCAGAAGCGGATTTTAGCTCCTGTAAAGCCAGAACGCGGAATCTGGGATTCTCCTTTTGTCGTCCAATAGGCTTAGTCAAATCGATGGCTGGTTAAAAAAGACGTGATGCTGGCGTTAACGTACTTACATTCAAGATGCTAACGGGTTAGCTTCCACCCGAGGAAGCTGGAGGTTCGTATGACAGTTTTTAAAGGAAAGGGGTAAATGATCCCATTCTTAAGAGCACCTGCAGAACTCCACAAGGGTCACATCAATGTGCTTGTGATACTGGAAATGTCTGTCTGGTTTTTGTTCACATGTATTTGCATGCTCTGCGTCGCGCGGAGGAGCAAGACTACACACGCAGAATCATGAAGTGGGTGAAACCATGGGAACGCTGAATTCAAAAACATCAAACTCCACTTTTATTTGGGGGTGAATGTTGAAACTCCTCTTAACACACGCACACACATGACAGCTTAAACCATTGACAACCATTAACCTCTGAGAGCTTGTGTCCTTTCTAGAGTCAAGTCGCTGGAAATCCTTCAAGTTTGGTCAGAGTCTCGTTCGAGTTCAGGGCTTGAAGGCCTGGTCCTTGGACAGCTCCAAGTGTTTCCAGCGCCGTAAGGAAACCTTGTGCTTGTCTGTGCTGCTGGATTCCCCCAGGACCTTCCGAAGGACGACCCTCATCAGCGTGACCGTGTTGGCCTCCGGGTTCTCCGACAGAACCAGGTCCAGGGTGTCCCCCACTTTCACCTGAGTGGGAAGCAGAAAGTGCGTGGGAGCAGGTGAATTCCTCAGCCAGAGGGAAGCGCCGGGTTGAACCTCTGAAAACAGCGGGAAGGTACTCACCGTTTTACTTTTCTTGATAAGCCTCTGTCCATTCAGTCTGAGCTTGTTGCCATAGAAGCTGTCCTCAATTTTACTGATGAAGGAAAAACACAGGTGAGTTTCTCACTCTGGGCTTTAGAAAAAGTAAAGGTTCCTGCCCTCCGCTACTAGTCCTCAACAGCTAAAACTCAAACTGCAGGCGACAATCATCGACAATGATGTGGATGACTGACCTAAGACAGGATGTAAACAGGTGATTAGTAACTAGCCACCTAATCCTAGTTCCTTTAATTTCAAGCGGCTGTAAGAATAAGAGTAAAGAACTGGGACTCACTTGCGAGCCATATCCAGGCCAGCTCTTAGGACGACATCGTAGCGGAAGGACTGCACAAATTTCTCAATGTCTCTATAGTCTTTCGGCACGTCGGCGTCCTCCTCATCCGTCCTGTCTTCGTAATCGCTGTCCTCAGGGTCCTTCTCGTCCTCCTCTCCCCGCACCGCCGTGCTTTTCCTCTTGTTGCTTTTGAACCTCAGCTGGTGGACGGTCAAACCCCTGGCGACGTCCCTGCAGCACAGAGCGGGCCTGTGGCAGCCGGCGGTGGGGGTTGCCGTGCAGCCCCACAGCTGCCGTGTGTGGATTGTCCTGGGACACCACTCGCTCCGCCTCTGCCCGTATCCGGCCTGCAGGTGGTGGGAGCTCAGCCGCCCGAGCTGCCTCATGGCAAGTGCCTGCACTAGCAGGCGCTGCATGTTGGTGCTCCAGCCTGCTACTCAAAACACACGGGGTTAGCCCTAAAGCTAAAAAAGACCATGTGCAGATTAGATTCCTTTCATGCGCTTCTGGAGTCTGGTTTCACAGTGTGTAGCTGACTGCCGTAGGGCATCAATGAATTGAATTTCTCTCAATACAAAACCAATTAAAAGAAATTATGGCAGATGTGGATCGAAAAAAAAACAAAACTTATTTAGTTGTTTTTTTTTTCAGTTGACTGTTGTGCTTATCTGCAGAACTCCCTCGCTGCGCTAACAAGGCGGAAATATTACGCATCAGATATTGAACTAACAAATTAAAAGCAAGCCGAGCCCGTCCCCCTCCCCGTGTTACCGAGCGGTGTAGGTCTTGAGTGCGGAGCGGAATCCCCTGTCATCTTCGGGAAACACGCCGCACAGGAGGAAGAGGTCAAATACGCCACAAATTTTGTTGTAAAGACGTTTGCTTTCCCCGGAAGTGGTGTTTTTATCTCTGTTGAACTTGACACCGACGAGCCCTAACTTCCGGTTGGTAGCGCTGCACGAATCCCAGGAATGTTGGGACTTTTTCAACCGATGTTTATGGTCTTTACTTCCATAGTTACACTTCGAGTCATAAATGTTTAAGTCGGCTCCTGTCACCCCAAGTTGGGCATTTTGTCGACCGAACTTGAGCCCCCCGGGTGGGGGGGGGGGGGGTGAGATTCTACTAGCAGAACTCGGCTTACTGCTAGCTTTGGACTCAGGCGAGGTAGCTAGCCGACAGACAGCCCGGTTCGGTGGAACCGGCGAAACCGCGTGTCCGCAAGACGCGGTGTTTGCCTTTCGACAGGTAGAATACTCACAGACAGATGCAAAAACACGCCTACCTCTCATGTTTTCCTCGGCACCTCGTCGCCCTCGACGCCTGCCAAATATGTCCGTTGACATCTACCACCTGTGGGCGAGTGCTGCCCCCCTGCTGGCGGGAGGACTAATGTTTCCCGATTTGAATCCCCAGTTTCCACATGTTTGTGCAGATTTTATTTTTTCAATCGGAGATTGCATTTCGTGTTTTTCTGTTCATTCCAGTGTTGTTCTACGATCGCCTACTTTAGTTGTTAGCTCTTTGTTGCCAGTTGGATCAGAATGTACCGGTGTCCATATGAGGGATTCAGTCATTGGCAGTGGGGGCGGGGCTTAGCCTGCCAATCACAGGGCGATATATAGAGACATCCAATTATTACCTCTGTAATTCACACCTTTAGAAACCAGACAAGAGTTTGTGGAGAGAACCCGCACCTGGAAGTCAAATAATATATTACATTTATAAATGGATTTATCTTCTCAATGAAAAACACACCTGGTTGCCTCCCATCATTTATTGCAACTTTTATTTATCCAGCATAAGATGAGATGTAATACACATTTAAAAAGGTAATCATAGTTATACAGCCCGTTTGATTATTAGGAGCATTTAACTTTTAACTGTACAATAAGTAACCTCTAACCCTTTTTTTGTTTTTAAATCATTGTATCCATGTAAATGCTTGCTGCCTTACTTCAAATTTCAGCCCCATCACCAGTGATAGCCCGATAACACGCGGTGTCTTTAAAATAGTAACCGTGTTCCCCCCGGAGGACGGACTTGTCCCACTGACGCCTCACCAAAACTGCACCAGACAACCTTCATCCTGCTTTCCAGCCTTTCACTCCACAGTCTTCCGGATACGTCTGTTTTCTGATTTGCAATTGGTAGCACTCATTTGTTCACTATTTACATTGTTTAAGTAAGCCCTTCACAGGGAGCCAATCACAGTTGACGCTGAGCCAGAGGTGGGGTGTAATCCTGGACGGGTCAGCTGTCAATCACACAGACATCCCAACAGTCACGCATGGTGGACAATTTAGTCTTCAATGAATCTGCCGACCTTTTTTGGCCTGTAGGAGGACAACAGAGACCATGGAGAGGACCCATGCAGGAGAACATGGGAAGAACCCACAGGGAAACCACTGGTAGGAAAACATGGAGAGAACCCACAGAAAGAAACCTTCTTAGAATTTGAGTTATAAGGTAAAATTGAAATTAGAATGAAAAAAAATCAATCTACTGTGTTTCCTAGAAGTTTGTTGTTGATTTACATCACAGAACTCAGATTATTATCAGATTATTAGTGTAAATAGAGCCTAAATCATATACACATACTTACGTGTACGTGTGTGGGCGTAATATTTGTTTTTCTTCAACAGAGGTACATTCAAGCAGGGCTGAAATTCATATTTAGAGACCGGGACGAAGTCTGAGCAGAAAGTTCATCATCCTTCCAGACTGCTGACGTCACATGGACGTCCAGCTTCACCGACCTTTTTCAACGTCCGTCGTTTCTTCAAGTGCATAGCACTGCTCTAGAGTCTTTCAAAGTCAGGTGTGTGTGTGTGTGTACGTGGACACTCTTGCATATTCATGCCAGTGAACCCAGCAGATCCAGCGCTCCTCTGGATGGTTCGGTTGCCAGGGAACCCCCGCCTGGTGGATTGGAAAGGTGGTGGCACCAGGCCACAAGCACGTAGTAGACATAGTATGTGCTGGTGGTTTACATTCAGGTTTTACGGTGTTCCACAGGTCCTGACAGGAGTCAGGCTCGTCCAAACCTGGCTTTGTCCATCGTTCCTCGGGGTTCCTCGTGCCGCTGGATGCACGGTTTCTGCGATGACAAGCTGATGTTTGTGTTTTTACAGTTTTTCCGGCCTTCTGTTGCAGGTAGCAGTCGTGTGTGATTAAAAAAGATCGAAAACAAACCTATGGTTTGCAAGAACAGTCAGGCTGGATGCCCTCAAATGTTCTTCCTGTTTCCTTGCAGAGGAGAGCGCCACGCCGAATGTAAACATGACCAGAAGACGGCGGTCGGACAGAGAAGCCCATTAAATGGGACGGACGGCCGTCGATCAAACCGGTCTCCGACTCCACAGTGGGCTGATGATGAGGTTTGTTTTTTGAACCGCAAGTCAAAGAACCTAAAGTTCACGAATGTCCCGTCCGATGTAGACGTGAAGATTAAATGAGGAACACAAGTAGAAAAAGGTGGAGAAAGAGAGTAAAGTACACCAAAGGAGTAAATACACCACTTCATCACAACATTAGTGGACTTCATAGAAACTAGTATAACAGCCAGTGAGAGAATCCAGGAGTTCCTCTGTCTCTTGCGGGTCCGAGAGTTCCACGTCCAGCGTCACTTCCTGATATGCATAAGTGTGACATCCGACCTGGTGCTACCCCTCCCCTCGGGGCGATGGTCCCACAGTTATTGCAGTGAGAAGATCTCCGGCGCTGACGATACGCTGACGATGCACATGTATTGTCACGTGATGTTTCGCTGAGGAAACCAAAGCTCCCATCTCGTCCCGCCTTTTGAGAAGGTCTCGTGAGGTAACTGAAGTGTCCTGTGCACCGTAGGAATGAGGCCTCGGACACCGTGACGTGTAACAGTCTTCGCGTGTGTGACGCTGCGTGACCTTCCGCTCGCCAACCGCTCTTATTGCTTTGGTGATTCACACATTCAGGATTGAGGCATTATGCTGAGATAGAATGACAATCGGTGTATCCCACATTCAGATCCGCCCGAGTCCAGAGCGAGCTACGGGTGCATACGGGTGTCGAGGTCATAAGGACGTCTCCACGCAGGAGCCGTTCCTGTGGAAGGACCTGTGGTTGTGGCAGTTCTCGCTGCAGTGGACGATGAGCACCGGGTAGCAGAGCGCGTCCTCGTAGTCCGGCGGCCCCTCGTCGTCGGTGGCGAGGCGCTCCGACAGGCAGCGCGTGTTCTCGCTGGGGCTCTCCTGGTCGTCCAGGCTGCCGCTCCTCCAAAAGCAGCTGCGCTGGGACCCGTAGCGCCGCGCCAGCGAAAAGCGGCTGCCGCTGAAGGGGATGCGGGAGCTGGCGCCGGTGCAGATGCTGAGGGCGCTCCGGGAGAACACCGAGGAACAGCTGATGGCTCGGTGGCAGCGCTCGCAGTTCTGGCGGACCCCGCTGAAGCCGGACGGACACTGGGCCAGATCCATCAAGCCCGCCTCGGAGTAGCTGGGCACCAGCTGCTGGTTGGACCGGATGTGCCACTCCAGCTCGGTGCTGTCGATGGTGTTGACGCGGGGGATGCGGCGCCAATACGGCCGATCGTCACACGGGGTCACGGGGATGTAGTCGTGGCCGAAGAGCTTCTCCACCCGGTAGTGGACGTAGGCGGTACGGTACTCGGTGAAGACCCGGAGGGGCCACGAGAAGGTGAGGAACGAGGCGGCCCAGAAGACGTAGTGGGACAGGTACCAGGGGTGGTGCTCGGGGTCAGCCAGCACCAGGACGTACTCCTTCAGGTCGATGTTCTTCAGGTGCATCCCCTCCCTGGCCTCCATGTAGTCGTCCAGGCCCTCGTTGTCGGTAAAAAACCTGGCGCGCTGCGTGAGATACGAATTCTCCGACTCCACGTTGGCAAAACTGAAACACTTGGTGAAGCGCATCTTGGTGAGGGCCGACTTCTCCAGGCCCACTAGCTGTTTGGACACGTCCTTCACGCCGCAGTGGCCGTAGTCGAACTCAGCCTCCGCCACGTGCGTGTTGACGCGCTCGTGGTAGACCTGGGTGCTGGTGTACGCGTCTCCGTTGCGGTAGCGCGTGACCTGCCGGGTCCGGCGCACGTAGTGGTAGCTGATGGCCTTCCACCAGATGCAGGGTTTGGCCTGCTGCATCCTCTGGATGCGCTCGTAGATGCCTTCCACGTCCACTTTGTGCTGCAGCTCGTTCTTCACGTGACAGTGCCAGCACTCCACGAGGTAGACCAGGTAGAGCATGCCCAGCAGGGCCAGGGGGATGTATATGTAGCCGTCGGAGCAGGGGCTGTCGTGGTACATCATGGACTTCCCTTTGAAGGCACTGTCGAAAGTGAGGCGGGTCACCTTGGTGACGTGACACCAGACCATGGCCCCCATGCAGCCGTACATCAGGACGGACAGCAGCAGGCATTTCCAGAAGCTCTCGCGACACAGCGACTTGCTCAGAGACTGCCGGAGGGGCCTTTGCTGCCGGGGCGAAGCACAGAACACAGAGAGAGCGGTTCAAAAAGCCGGCCGGCCGCGATTTCAAACAAGCATGAGCAGGCAAGCCCCGAGAACACGCATCTACTCAGTGACAACATCTCCTTTCCAACAGGGGACTATTTCTTCCGGACCGAACAGCACCTTCACGGTTTCCTGCCTGGCCTCGTTTTCACAGATTTAGAAAGGGAGACGATTCCTTTTTCTTTTCTTTTTTTCTTTCATCCAAATGAGTCCGTTTACACGCTCGAGTACCTGAACGCATATCGGCTGTAATTCAACGGCCACGCGTCCGACGACCCCGAATAAACAGGTGCTCGGAATAAAAACACGCGCATCCCATCGTGTGTGTGTTTTGCGTGAACACCATTGCAGCTTCGCCGTGGTATAAAAACACACACACACACACACACACACACACACACACACACACACACACACACACACACACCGCACACACACAGACACATCCACGCAGGTAATCAGCCTGCACGCATGAAGAGACAAGTTCCTGCTGATCCATGGACATTTCACGCGCGAGCATGCACATGCACACGTCAAGTGCGTGTGTGGGGGGCGAAGGTGTGTATAAACATGCTATTATGACATTTCCTCCACCAGCACCCCCCCCCCCCGAAAAAAACCGACGCTAACGACGTCTGCTACCCATACCGTTATCAATCGTTACGCGCGCGCACCCACGCACCGATCGATTGCCGCGCGCGTGCACGTTTTACCTCCTCCCTGGCGTCCTCCTCGAAAACGGTGGTCGCGCTGCCCTCGCTCGCCGTGGCCGCCGACGCCGGGGGGGACATGGCGCAGGTGTGACGGGTGGGGGTGAGGAGGTGGAGGTGGAGATGGAGATGAAGGTGGAGG
>CAAKHD010010968.1:6173-29085 GCA_901007705.1 Fistularia tabacaria | reverse complement strand
TCTATGCGAGGCCCGCGTGATGGACCTGATGTTTTTTCCCCCGCTCATGAAAAAGGAAAAACATGGCCACCGCATGGTCATATACGTCGTCCATCACCCACCTGACACACACACACACACACACACACACACACGCGCACCCGCACACACACACACACACTCACACACACACACACTTCTTTTAAATGGTGGTGGTGCCACCGTGTGGTGGACCGCCGCAACTGCAGCAGGGTAGACGGTTGCGATGACAGCAGATGTTGAGCGTCGTTCGTAAAATATGGCACAATAATCAGTTTGCCGACGGTTTCAAGGGAAATCCGGGCAGATTGACATTTGAAGACGGAACCGAATGACGTTGAGGAATCAATCCAAGCTAAGTGTGATTAGCAATGAGCAGCATGATAACAGGTAGCTAACGGATGAAAAGTTCAGTGATCAGCAGATTTACCTCTTCGGTCGCTTCGTCAACTTTGTCCTTTCAGGTGTCCTTACGGTTTCCTTCGGGAGCTGAAAGCAGACATGTCCGTCCGGTCCCCGGTTCTCGGTTCTCGGTTCTCGGCTCTCGGTCCGTCAGCGCTGGGACGCTTTGGTTGCCATGGTTACAGGAGAGCCAACATGGCGGCCGTGGTCGGACCGGGGAGGGCCGCTGCTAACCTCAGCTAGCCCAGCCCCGATGCTAACACCAGCCCCGAGGTACCAGAATTTTCGTACTTTAGTCCTATTTTTCTGATATTTAAACTTCGGTTTCCCCCGTTGTCGTTTTCCAGATGACTGACAGCTCAGCATTCGTTGTGCTTCCCTTAGTGACATCACAGCGCCCCCTTTGTGACACCGCCTTCCCCTTGACATCAGCACCGTTTACACCGTTAGATTATCAGCGTTCAAGGAATTGACGAATAAACTTCAAAAACAGATGAAACAGACGATCAAAATGAAACGGAGAATAATCAGACAGTAACTGAAGTCGTTTCGGGCGACTCAAGTTAGCAAAGGATACTCTTCTTGGAGCAGTAGATAAACAAACAAAAGTAGAAACAGAAATAGCAATTTATATTATTCATTATTATTTTCATTGTATTCTGAATGAAAAGCTGAAAAATAGAATTAGTGATCAAACTTTCAAAATAAAAAGAAAATAAGATAAACAAGATCTAAAAAAGCCTTCCATTCGCTCATCTTCAAACCCAATTCCAAATTTTTCAGACTAATTTTCAGTGTCCTGTGACATGTTCACCTCAAATGTACTTTATTTAGGAAACTGTATATTTTATTTCAGTATTACTTTTCTGAATTAATTTCAAAGTCCCGCTCCAGCCATCTGAGCTTTGAGCCTCCCCCTTTGAAGGCGGGCCGGGCCGCGACTGACAGGTTGAACAGCCAATCAGATTGTGTCTGTCATGACGCTGCTGTTGCGTCACGGCTGCAGGTGAAGCTGTGGTAAGCAGGCTGAGGAGCTCACAGCTGCTCACAGCTGCTGACAGCTGGACCTCGCTCTACGCAGGTGAGTTTCCTGGTCAGCAGGTGAGTCCCCGGGTCCCCGGGTTCCTTTGGACAACCGCTTTCAGAGACTTCCAGGCTGGAGGAAAGTCCTGAATGACGGATTCTTTCGGAAACATGAGAATTTCAGCACCAACTCCATGTCCTCAGTCACGAGTTCAGACAGACAGACAGGTAGAAGGAGAGACAGACAGGTAGAGGTGGAGAGGGAGGCAGCGACCTGTGCAGTAAAGTGTGTTCAAGTCAATGTGCTTCAATATCAAATTCAGCATTCACAAAAAGATCAAGCATTTTTGAGTTTTTTAATTATAACTTAAGGTTGAATATATTTATCAATATATAAATCACTCTCAGGTAACGCCTTGGCCAATTAACACAGTGTTTAAACTTGATAGTGAAAATCATTTCCCATATTGAGGTTGTTTTGTTGCTAACTTTGAGGTTATTTTTATTCCCCAAGCATCTGTATTGCATTTTTGGGGTCATTTACCGTCAGATGTAATGTTCTTATTTCCAGACTCTGCAGTAAAAGGTCTCCTCTGCTGATCAGCCACGGTTGCACCTTCACCGTGATCATTTCCTCTCCAGTTCGCACATCCAATTGTGGTTTCCTTGTGTTAGCCATGGAGGAGCCTGGTGTGCGGTGTGAGGACTGCGAGGCGGAGGGCCGCCCCTGCTGCAGGGAGCAGCAGCATCAGGCCCGCCAAGAGCCAGACCGGGTGGAAAGTCTCCGCAGGAAGATCAAATTCTACTTCATGAACCCCTGCGAGAAGTACCACGCCCGCGGACGCAAACCGTGGAAACTCGTCCTGCAGATGATCAAAATTGCCATCATCACTATCCAGGTACATGCAGATGTGGCCGTGTCAGCATGCAAAGGTTTGCGCCCTCCTTAAAACCCTCCGTGTCCCGCTCAGCTGGTGTCGTTCGGTCTGAGCAACCAGATGGTGGTCACGTTCAAGGAGGAGAGCCTGATGACGTTCCAGCACCTCTTCTTGAAAGACTCCACGGAGCGGAGCACGGACACGTACACGTACGCTCTCTACAGACAGGCGGATGTTTACCGTCACATCGACTATGTTATTCAACAGGTAACCGATTCATTTTGCCCTTTTCGTGTTGTGGACGGCTCTCCGTCTGCTTTGGAGTCACGGTAAATCATTGCCGGGAGTTTATAGTGCCGCAGGATCATCTGCTGAAGAAGCCTGAGCGGGATGGATCTTGGTGCCGGACTTTGGACGGCTCTCTTTGGTCACTCAGTCTCCTGGATTTTAATGGCAACGTCTTGAAAAACACACGGAACAGGAGCCTGAGGTCCGAGCAAACAGGTCAACATGCTGCTGTTCTCCTGCCAGGCGACGCTGGGCTTCAGGAGCAGGAGACAAGAGTGTGATGACCTTTTCCAGAACTAACAAACCACGAGCTTTCATGACAAACTCATTTCCAACCGCTGGGATGGAAAGACAGAAATCAATCTGACCTTCTCTGCAAATAATGCACCTGTACTATGCTTTCAAAGCAAATACTGCACCTGTAGTATGCTTTCAAAGCAAATACTGCACCTGTAGTATGCTTTCAAAGCAAATACTGCACCTGTACTATGCTTTCAAAGCAAATACTGCACCTGTAGTATGCTTTCAAAGCAAATACTGCACCTGTAGTATGCTTTCAAAGCAAATACTGCAACTGTACTATGCTTTCAAAGCAAATACCGCACATGCAGTACTCGGTCCAGGCAAATACTTCATGGGCCGTCGTCTTCCTGTGTCTCTGTTCAACCAATACATTTCCAAAATGCACAACTTATTGCTTTCAAGCCAGATGTCACTTCCTGCCTTCCAGTACGGACTTCTGCACAACACCACGGTGGGGAACCACGAGTACCAGAAGCAAGGCTCGGTCTTCTCTCCGCTGAGACTCTGTCAGAACTTCTACAGTAACGGGACCGTCTACCCTGAAAACCAGACTTTTGAGATTGATATCCAGGTCCAGTCCGGTAAGCTTACACTTCAAGGAGCGAAACGAAGGACGGACTCGTAGGCTTGAGGTTCGGGATGGATGATCGCGATTGGCTAATGCACGGGGTTGTGTGAACGTCCACAGACTGCGTGGACGTTTATCCCGGACAGCAGGTGCCATTGCGGGAGCTGCTTCCTCGTTTCCGACTGCATTTCAAAAGGTAGTCGAGTGTGCCGGGTCCGGTGAACACTCCGCTCCCGCGGCAGCAGGTTCGGAAAACCGGGACAGGCTGAAGGACCTCGGGAGGTTCACGTCGGGGTGACCGAAGCGGCGGAGAAGCTTTCAGCGGGCGTGGCGACCTCGCCCGAGGACATTTGTCACCCGTGTGTCTGCTGTGTTTTCCAGGTTGCTCACCGTGCAGATCTCGTTTGTCCTCAAAGCCATCAACTTGCAGACCGTCAGACACCGCGAGCTGCCCGACTGCTACGACTTCACGGTCGTTGTGCGTGAACGGTTTCACGGCTCGGACGCCATCGCGCGCACAGTCACTGCTCGTCCGATTCCTCTGTCAAATTTTCGAGGACGAGGGTTGGCCCCGTCGCTGCGGCGGGAGAGAGGACCCGCGCTGCGACACCTCCGGCACATTCGAAGAAGCTGCGTTTGAAGTCTGTCTGGTGACCCGACCCCTCGTCTCTGCCACACAGATCACGTTTGACAACCGGGCCCACAGCGGCAGGATAAAGGTGGAGCTGGAGAACGACGTGGACATCAACGAGTGCAAGGACTGGAAAGTGACCGGAGCGTGTAAGCTCGCGGGGCGGATCGGCCGCGGGCGATGAGCCGTCCTCCACGGACGGCCACTTCCTGCTATTTCCTCTTTTCTCAGACACGAAAAGCATTTACCTGACTGTGGCCTTTGACTGCCTCATCATCATAACGTGCATCACCTCCTCCATCCTCTGCACGCGCTCCGTGGTCAACGGCTTGCGGCTGCAGCTTGTGAGTAAACACGCTCGCGCTGACCCGACAACTGCCGGCAGGCTGGAAAACAAATGCGATGACGGGAAGAAATGCCAAGTTCTTGAATGAATTATTCCGGACGTGTTGGGAAGTTCCTCACACGTGACGCAGCTGCAAATATCATGATCGATTTCTGCTATCTATTCTTTTTGCCCTCGTCATTCTGTTGTCTACTTCTACCCCTGTTGTCACTCTGTCACTGATTCTTATCCTTGTTGTCATTCCATCCCAGTTCTGCTTATTTATTTATTGTTATCATTATTTATTTCATTTATTGCTTTTCATTCTGTTATCTATATTTATCCTCGTCGTCGTCACTCTGCTATCTATTCTCATCCTTGCTGTTGTCTTTGTCCTTTAAATAATCCCTGCTATTTTTATTTATATCCGTATTTATTGATATTGTTATTGCGGCGCTGCCGTGACAATCCAATTTCCCCTACGGGGATCAATAAAGTATTATCTTATCTTATCATGATGCGTGAGGATGCTGAGAAAAGGCCTGTGAATATTGCAGTTTTATGAATAATACCTTGCTGTCTGTGTGTTTTGTGTTGATCTGGATGTGGGGCTCAGGAGTACAGGCTCCACTGCAGGCAGCACGGGCAGGGAGAGGTCCCGTGGTCGGACAGGCTGGAGTTCCTGAGCGGCTGGTACGTCCTGATCGTCGTCAGCGACGTGCTGACCGTCGTCGGCTCCATTCTCAAGATAGAGATTCAGACAAAGGTGTGAGCGCCTCGACGGATCCGTGTCCGACGTCACGTTTCAACAACCGCCACCATCCCGTTTACCTGGACGTCCTGCGCGTCCGCTGTTCCTCGTAGGTCCTGACCAGCTACGACGTCTGCAGCATCTTCCTGGGCACCGGCACCATGTTTGTTTGGATTAGCGTCGTCCGCTACATGGGCTACTTTCGGAAGTACAACGTACGACCGCATCGCCTCGTGTCCAGCTCCGCGCTCTGCTCACAGGAGCATCACAGGAGCTGAGGCCGTGACTCACCCGGGGTCTCCCACTGTCCGTGGGTGTTTGCAGATCCTCATCCTCACTCTGCGGGCGGCGTTCCCCAACGTCATCCGCTTCATCTGCTGCGCCGGGATCATCTACCTGAGCTACTCCTTCTGCGGCTGGATCGTCCTCGGCCCGTACCACGAGAAGGTCAGCAGCACTCGGCGCGACGCTGTTCTCCACTCGGGCTCGCTGGAGCTTCGGTTCTTTGAGTTTCCTGCTCTCCGGTAAGCCTTCAGACGCACCGCTCCCTGACTTCTGCTGCTGTTTTGAAGTTCCGGACGTTGAACACGGTGTCAGAGTGTCTGTTCTCGCTCATCAACGGAGACGACATGTATCCCACCTTCAAGAACATGAGGCAGAAGAGCCAGCTGGTTTGGATCTTCAGCAGAGTCTACCTCTATACCTTTGTCTCGCTCTTCATCTACATGATCCTCAGCCTCTTCATCACCATCATCACCGACACCTATGACACCGTCAAGGTGGGTCTCCCCTCACTTCAGAGCTTCCTGTCCTCACGATGAAGCTCAGCCTGGATGGAGTGGCGGTGAGCTGGTGTCACCGCTTCATTTGATCTCCAGCAGCAGCAGCAGCAGCAGCAGCAGCAGCAGAGTGCTGCTCCGATGTCAGACCTCCACAGATTCCTGTCAGAGTGCAAAGATCTGCCGAACTCCGGGGCGTACAGACTCAACAGAAGCAGCTGCTGCTTCAGCGGCTGTCTGAGCAGGTGGGTTTCCGGCCTGCAGAGAAAAGCCGTCCGGAGCGGCGCAACCAGCGGCCCTTCATTAGGAGGATTGAAAAACTATTTTCCGTCTTTCTAGAAATCAAACATCTTATTGTGACACACGTTTTCAGCTCTACCGCGCCGGCTTACGTTTGCCGATAAGACGAGTCCCTCACATTTCACAGCAGAGCTCGTGTCTGCCGGCCATCCATCATGGAGGGGAGATCACCGCTCACAGGGCTTTCCATTTCACGTGCACCGGCTGGAGCTGAGGGTGTCCTGGTGATAAAAGCCTCCCAGGCACCTAAAGCAGAGCTCGGCTTCTGCCCGTGACCTGAGCACATACCATGATAGCCCCTTCTTCCTCTGCTCGCTCAGAGGGAGATGGACATTTGCTCGCAATACCATCACATCACCACTAGGTGTCAGTGTATCCCACAAACCTCAGCGGAGGGGAAAAAACCCTTCTGCTCTCCTTTCAGGTACAGGAGGCACCACGACCGTCTCACCTCGGAGGCCTAACCGTCAGCTCAGCTCCGTGGAGATGAGCCGAACCTGGCGGGACCGAGTGCTCCTGACAAAGAAGGTCTCCTGCAGGTTTGCACGCTGCAGATGAATAACTGAGGTTGAATAAATACGTTTCAATGTCAATGAGATTTTATTCCTCCACCATCAGGAGAACTTAACAGTATAAAAAAAAAGAAAAGAAGAAGTAGTTTAAAAACATGTTTGATCTGAAACAAGCTGGTCCCTGGTAAAGCATGAGCTCAAAGAAGAAATCTCCCATTTGTCAGTTCATGGCAGTATTTTTACAGTACATGAAGGCTCCAACAGAGGGGATCTTTGTGTGAAAGGAGTGGGTCCTCAGAAAATGCTCCCCTGAGCTCGGTTCACCGACCGAGGCGCCGCTGCCAGAGGATTCAGACACCTCCTCTCCGACTGCTCAACCTGAGACATTGGCTTCCCTGGTTTTGGCCCGTCAAATGGCAATTAAGATTAAAAAAAGGGAACAAAAAGTATTTAGCAAAGACAGACGTCACGGTTGGGGAGATCCCGGTGAGTCACTGGGTAGAAAAGGGGACGTGGTGGACCTTCCAGGAGGCTCAGGGACTTCAGCGTACGACTCCCGGGTACCTGTTCGCACGGTCGGTCCCGAGGCCTCCGTCTCTGCCCCGGAGGGCGGGTGACTTCCTGCTACTCAGTCTGGTTTGGACTGAGCCACGCCGGAGGGGGGAAGAACCCGCTGCTCCTCCATCCTGTTGGACTGAGAGCGCAGGATGAGGCTGAAGAAGTCCTCGTCGGGGACGGTGGGTCCCCGGGAGACGGCGGGGGGAGCGGCGCACCTCTGGTCGTTCAGCCTGGAGCCCTGGAACGTTCAAACACAGCCTGATGTTCCGCTTTGCCTTCGTGGAGGCGACAAAAGACCGACTGGGAACTGAAACCGCGCGCTTGGTCTTCTGTCTGCCGTCCGTGGGGCTCACCTGGCACTTCACCAGCATGTCGAAGAAGACGTCGTCCCCCTCCGGCTCCTCAGTGCTGGCCTCGATGTGACTGAACAGGGAGGGTGTGGGAGGTGTATCTGTTCTGCAAATGGGGGCTGGGAGGAGAAGAGAAGACCACCATCCAGGAGGTCAGAACCGATGGCTGCGCAGACGACCGCGACGAGCTTCGCGTTCCGCGTCCTCACCTTTTGAGGAGACCGGACCTTCGCTGGAGGTGGTGGGTGTACGAGGCGGGTTGGAGCTGCTGAGTCTTAAGCCAGGAAAAAGGCTCAAGCTGACTCGTTGGTCGTCCAGACGACGGGCCTGGGAGCTGGCCAGCAGCTCCAGGAAATGACCAGGATCCTGGGATGGTGTTTTGCACTCTGAGATAGCTGGGGAGGGCGGGAGCAAAACGTGTTACTGCAAAGCATTTGCAAAAGCCAAATCTCAGACGGGTCCGGCCAGCGGAGAGGAGAGCAGAGGAGACGCCGTTCTTCTGCGACTGCATTCTGAGGAGAATTCCTGCCGAGCACAGGTCCATCCCACCTCAGAAGGCCTGAAGGAGCCGTCTCATCACACAAACACAGGGTCTACAGGACATGCTCTGGGACACCTGGAGTGACTGTCATTCCACCACAGAGATGAAGGCGGGCGGCAGAACCAGACTAACGCGGTGATTCAAGGCGGGCCCTGTCTGATGGTCCAACTTTGAATCATCTTCCACAAACAACATTTCACACGCTAAGGAGAACCTGTGGATTCGTTGTGTTCACACCATCCTCTCCATCAGACCGGCGGAGATGAGGTGGAGACCGTGACCGTGGAAAGGTCTCGTCCTTCACGTGTTCCGAGCCGCTGTCATGGTGTGAACACAAACAGGGCGGACTCACATTTGCGTTGGGCTACGGGCGGGGTGGAGAAGGGGGAGGGCTGGGCGGGGCGATGGCTCTGGCCATCCAGCAGGGAGCACCTTTGGTCGTCCATCCTGCTGCCCTGGAAACGGGAGAGCAGGTCGAAGAAGCCCTCCTCTCCGATCGTGTCCGGCGACCCCTTCAAAAAACAACAGGCGGGATGAATTTCCTCCGTAGAGTGACGGCCCTTCAAATCAAACTCCTTCGCGCTATGAAGCTACGCTACCGCAGGCTCCTGCGGGTTCCTCCCGCCGTGGGACTCGTACCTTCCAATATCCTGCCACCGTTCGGACCATTCTTTGTCATTCACCCACTTTCTGAAAGACGCTTCCTTTCTTAGCTCAGGGAGCTCTTCCTCACCGACGACCTCCTGACTGAAACGCGACCAGAAAACCCTCCGGCGGGCCTTTGGACGTGGAACCACCGGAGCCGGTCGACCGCCGGCCGTGACGCCCCGCGGCCGCATTCAGCCGTCTTGTGTTTCGGGGAAAAGCCTATTTGGATGATGACGCACGCGCTGGAGCAGGAAGGCTGCGGCGGGAGCGCCGCAGGGCGAGGCTTGGCTCCGCCCACCGCTGATTCCCATCCAAAGCGGCGGGGCGGCACATTCCACACACACACACAATAACAAGCTGGGGGTCTGAGCACGCCAGGAGCTCACAGGAGAGGACTGAGACCGGGAGGAAGCCAAGGGTCGTCCTTCAGTGACACCAGAGGTTTCTCATCTCCACGCCAAACAGCGGCGGACGGAGTACCTTCGGGGACGCCGGAGGCTCGGGCTCCGGCGGCGGCCGCTCCTCGCCGTTTTCATGCTGGTCTTTCGCGGACGATTTGCTGCCTTTGTGCTTCTTCGTGCTCTTCAGCCGGTGGAAGAGGAAGAGCTTGGTGGAAGCCTTGACGGAGTGGTTCTTGGAGGGCTTGGGGAAGACATCTTCCTCCCAGTCCTGCAAGGTGAAGATGCACTGAGATGTTCTTCCAGGAAGCTAGAAGCACGGGGAACACTGAATGAAGCCGACGGCACCGCAGTGAATCGTTAACTCTGCCCGTTTACTGAGAAGTGCATTTCTTTAAAAGTGCAGGGATCCCAGGCAAACGGCGGACAGAAACCAAGCGGCTCCTGGCAGATAGTAACGACAGCCTGCATCTCTGAGCAGGAAGAAAGTAGGTCTGGTGCGAATGAAGGTGGGAAGGTGTGTGCAGGAAGTATCTGCTGAGTGTCAGTCTTCAAAGGGGCGGCAGGTCTGAGGGAAAACCCTGCATCTCTGGAGGCAGAGGGGACACTTTTCTGAGGGCTTTGTTGACCCGCCCGTCAAAGTTCTCCGTAATCACGGTTTGTTCTTTTTGACTTCGAGTCGAGCGGTGGGAGCAAAGCGGCCGGTCGCTCATACGTACGGGATGTGTCGTTCCGTCCGCGGCCGCTCCGCTGTCGGGATCGGGACTCAGGTCCAGGTTTTCCGTGCTGCCCCGACTCCTGGATGGAGACTCGGTCGCTGCAAAAAAACATCAGATTCTGAGCGTCGGCGGAGCCTCCGCGTTCCCGCCGGAGAGGCTCGGACGTACCTGGCGGGCCGAGGAGGCCCGGATGACTCAGCGGCAGGGCAGAGCTGTTTGCGTTGGTGTTGCGAAAGATGTTGGAATGGGAAGTGGACTTCAGGCCGACAACCAGCCGCAGGTCAGACAAGTTCATTCTTGCGGTGGCCTCTCCGCTTTTATCTCCAGTCTGCATCATCGCCGATTCAATGTGAAAACACGGTTGAATGTGAGGCTTCAACACGGGCGCTTACCGAACAGCGAGGGACAAACGCAGAGCCGCCGTCCGCAGAGACGCTTTTGTTCGCGCTCCACTTGGGATCTCAAAGTGTTACCCGACAGAGCTGGAGGAAGACGCGCCGCATCCAAACTTTCGTGGAATGGAAGCCCATCAGCATTTGAATGCGTGCGCCGTTGGACGAGCACTTCACGGCTCGGCTATAAATTCCCTGCGGCACTCTCCTCCGCCCGAGGGGCTTCTCTGCCGTCGATACCGCAAATGCAGTTTTCTTTTCACTATTTAAACATGTCCAATTTCATTGGCGGGACCGGCTGTGGGATTTTGATCGAGTTCTTGCATAAATGAACAAACTGTTCCACGTGCGAGTCGTTCTTGCACTCAGAAGCCTCAGATCGTGCATTTGACTTAAAAATGCACACAAGTGCTCCCGTGTTCTGCAGCAGGAGTGCGAGGTGCTGCCGGCACAGCGTTTGGAGGACTTCCACTGACCAAACACTCACCGAGGCAGGTGCAAAAGTCCTGGAATTAATGTCCGGATTATGCTGCTTTACTATGCATGAATTCTCACCTAATGGCCGCCGTCTAAAGAAGCGCAAACACACACACACACACACACAACCACACACACACACACACACACACTGTACTATTTAGTCCCATTTGTCCCGTTAACAGCCGGTCCTGATGATGAAGAGTTTTATTGGCCAGGCTGTAGTCTTTCATTATTTACAGTGCTAATATACCGGTAACTGGAGTGTAAGCCAGGCCGTCTCATCAACCAGTCGGGAGCCGCGCTGCCGTTCCGTGCAGTTCCCCGCGCGGCCACTCGATGCCGCCGTGGCCCTCGTTCGCCGGACTCCGACTGGGAGGACGTAAACAAACGTAAACACTCACCTCTTTGGCGATTTCCAGATGTTTCTCAGCAAAGACCACGGCCTGCTCATGATTCCCCAGGGCGGTGTGGGCATTTCCCAGACTCCAGTACGCTCTCCCCTCGCCAACCCTGCGGAGCAACGGAAGGCCGACGGGCTGAGCGCCTTCACTTGGGACGACGCGGGGACCCCTGGTTCCTCACGCCGTCGGCGCAGCGTGGACCGTCAGGTCAGGGGACAAGGACGCAAACGGCTGGGATGCAGCAGGCTTGGTCGTTCGGGGCACGAGCGGACACGTGCAAGCGGTCGCGCAAAGAGTAACGGACGAAATCGAGGCGAATCTAAGCGGACGACAGGAGTCGAGCTCGGAAGCTCGGAGCGTCCCGACACATTCAGAGGGTTCGCAGAAGCCAAATGAGAAACCCGCTCTGCCCTCCGGCGTGCAGGGCGCTGACATGTCGTTGATCGCTGTCCAGCTTTAACGCCCGTGGTGTAAATTGGGTTTGTTGAAGGGGGTTTCTGGAGGTCAAAGGGCGCACGGTTGAAGACCTGCGGGACAACGGCAGCACAGACACTGAGAGGTTCTGGGTTGATGAGGCCACACCCGCCACTGCAGCCGACTTCCTGCGCCGCGCCGACCTCTGCTAGTTCAGTTAGCTCAGCGGACACAGTGAACGGCATGAACCTCCGATCCGCGCCCTCCGACCCCAGGCCTGCCCGCTGGACACCGGACGGGGCCGCGGAGCACGACCGGAGGCGGAGCCTCGGCCGAAGCACGTGTGCGCGTCGTTACATTTGGAGCTCGGTTTGGAGGAAGAGCGGAGAGACGTCCGTCTGGCGTCGAGGAACCAGAGCCCTCCGGCTACTCACCGCTCTTCAGAGCTCTGATCCGCTCTGAACCTAAACACCCCTCTGGCTTCAAAGTCCCTTTGGAGAACAAACGGAGTTTCCGGCAGCTACCTGTCACTCAGGTCCTGAGCGATGACCAGATGTTTGAGGTGGTAATCGATGGCTCGTTCGTAGTCCTGGAGTAGAGTGTAGGTGTTACCCAGGCTGTAGCACGCCTGGGCCTCCACCGCTCTGTCCTTCAAAAGCCTGGCCAGCTGCAGCGTCCTCCTTGAGGCCAGAGAAGAGGGGGAGGCACAAAGGTCAAGGAATGTTGAGGGTTGACAATCATCTCGCTGTTTTCTTTTCTCCCTGCGTTCTCACTTAGCAGCTTTCTGTGCCGAAGAGAGGCCGATGCACGGGGGGAGAATCTTTTGCCAGAGGCGTCGCTTAACCTTAGAGAAAGCCATTTAGCTTCAGCAACCCAACGCTTCCGGCTCCAACCGCAGACGGAGGAGACGAACGCCGTGGGTGCCGTGAAGGGGTGGACGTGAAAGACCTTTATTGCGTGCGAGTGGGAGCTAATGTAGGGCTCGTAAAGCCTCCCCCGGTCCGACCCAGCTAACTCTGCTAACTCCGCTAACTCTGGTCACTTTTCCCAAGTATGTGTGTTCAAATCCCCCTTTCCCCTGAACATTTCTGCCAAATGAGAAAAACCCCTGCATGGAGGAAGGATGCCGTGATGGATACGATCATTATGGACTTACTTGTAATGACCAGCTGCTACTTCAAACTGATTGAGAAATATGTGAGCGTTGCCAAGGTTACAGTGAGCCCTCCTCTCCGCGGACTTATCCCCGAACTCCTTGGCGACGAGAAGGCGCTGCATCGCAGAACACGGAGAGAACGCAACATGACAGTCAATATTACCAGAAAGGACGGCGAAGTCAAACGGCGAGCTTACGAAGAGCGAGATGTGGTTGCAGAGCGGCGTGCGTTAGCTGGTAAACGCTTGCGTTCGTGTCCCGGGGATTCGCTGCCTACCTTCTCATGCGCCGCGACTGCGGTTTCAAATTCACCCAGCAGATAATACGTGTTTCCCAGGTTGCCGTAGGTCCGGCCCTGGGCCGCACGGTCGCCCAGCTCCTTCACCAGAACCAGGTTTGCTCTTTGGAGAACAACAAGACAAGCATGTTTGGTACCGTTCTCCGGGAACCGCTCGGGTCACTTCACGGCGGTATCGTCCGAGGGTTTGTCTTCCAGGGCACCGACGGGTCGACCCTTTCTTCGAGCGACCGAACCGACTCCCTCCGGCAATCAAACATGGCCGATTCACAATTGCGAACGTTTCCAAAGTTGCGCGTGGCGATGAAATACGCCGTGAACGTGGTCCCTGCCTGCAGCCTGAAGAAACCATCTGAGGCTTTTACGGAACAACGCGTTGATGTCGAGCCCGGACGGACTCATTTCGGAGGCTTAGGGACGGGAGTGGACCGGGCTGGAACGGTTCCTTCTCCTCCACGTCGTCCCACCTGCCGTCGTTGCTGGAGTACTTTGCAGAAGGGCGGCCGTGGGGAGGGAGAAGGACCCCCCCCCCGAACGCCAGCTCATTCGTCCGGCGCTCCGGACGCTCTTCTGTGCCCGCGGCCATCAGCCTGAGCGGCCGCAGACGCATCCCCGCTTCCACCGCCCGGCTCTTCCACAAACTCCAAGTCTGTTCTTCCCCCCCGCTGGCGTCACTCCATCGCACCGTTTCTCTCCGTCCTCGTCGCTGTCACTCGGTTTCTATTCTTGCCCTCGTTGTCGTTTTTGCTCGTCTCTTCTCATCCCTGCTCTC
Organism: Fistularia tabacaria; assembly: GCA_901007705.1. Lineage (NCBI taxonomy): Eukaryota > Metazoa > Chordata > Actinopteri > Syngnathiformes > Fistulariidae > Fistularia > Fistularia tabacaria. Next base: position 15,180 of record CAAKHD010010968.1, on the reverse strand, counting down.
TTTCTTTCTTCTTTGACTCTGTTGTCTATTTTGTCCCTGTTGTTGTTCACCTCGCTGCCTATTTTATTTCATTTCTTTCTTCCTTTTCTTTAAAAAGTATCTTTTGACTATCTTTTAATTGTCTGTCTTATTTGTATCCATATTTATTGACGCTGTTATTGTTGCTGCTGAGACAAAACTATTTCCCCTCTGGGGATCAATAGAGGATTATCTTATCTGATAAACAACAGTCCCGTTGAAGGGAAATGAGAGTTGTGTTGAAATGCCGATGCAAGCGATGGCGGCCGCAGCCTCCGGCCCCTCGGCCGACTTCACAGGGTCCCGTACGACCGTGTTGAAACGTGCTGGCATCTGGAGGTGGAGACAGCGCAGACACCTCCGGACGCTCGACTGCTTTGCAGCTCTTCCACGAGCTAACGGCGCTCCTCGGCGTCCGGATGAGGGGGGAAACCCCGTCTGGGTGGAAAAGTAGGACCGGACGCCGTGGGACGGACAGGACGCTGGGAGACGAAAGTGACGAAGCCTTACTCATAGTACTGTGCGGCTTTCCTCAGGGCGGCTCTGGCTTCCTCCGAGAACTCTCCGGGCTCCGTACCGCTCCAGCACATGCTCTTGCCCTTGGCGTGGTAAACATTCCCAAAATTGTAGAGCGCCCGGGCCTGCCCGACCTGCGGCGCACACAACACATTCTCAGAGGCGGAAACCGGAGCGACCAGCGTGGCAATTATATCCTTAAAATACCCTGACGCCGCCGGACGGCCGACTCCACATTCATGAGGCCGCGCTCGGACGACACGCTTTTCAAACCCTGCTGGACCGGCGCACCCGGCAGCCGGGATGAAGTCCCGGCCGTTCCGAGAACCCACCTTGTCGTACATGGCTCTGGTGATCTCCAAGTGTCTTTGGCAACAAACCACCGCTTCGTTGTAGCGCCCCAGGAGCTTCAGCGTGTTCCCCAGGTTGCCGCTGGCTTTGGCCTCGCCGAGTTCGTCTCCGATGGTTCTGAGGGCACAGAGAGCGCCGGCAATCCAAACATCAACGTCCAAACGGACGAGGGAAATTTACATCCGGCCGATGAGTCGCTGCCTTGTAAATACACCGTCCGTTATATCTCGCGTTGCTCAACGCGGTCCGAATGAGTGCGTTCGTGGGTGTGACGAACACCACCGTTGTGTAACCTCTCTTACCTGGTGAGTGTGAGATCATGCCGATGGTACTCCAGGGCCTTGTTGTACTCCTGCAGGTGGAAGTAGGCGTTGCCCAGCTGGCTGTAGATGGCGCTGAGGATCTGCAGGTCCTCCGTTCCCACCTGGATGGCCGACTCAAAGAAGGTCACTCCCGCACGATAGTTGCCGGCCTTGCAGAGCCGCTCGCCCTCCAGGGCGAGGTCCAGACACGACGACTCCATCCTGTGGGACACGGGATCATTGCGGTTCTTGACCGGTTCGAGAGATCTTTCGCCGCGGGACATCGTCCCACGCGCTGCGACACAGAGCGCCGTTCCACCCTTTTCAACACACACCTGAGTGCTGCAAAAGGCGGGAACCGTGAGGAAGGGAGAGTGGAGATGGTCCGCGACCCGGACCGAGCACATCGATCTGTGTCTGGACGTCAGCCTTCAAACTGACTCGCGGTTGTGAGTCTTTGGACCAAATCCAGAGCGCGAGTCAACGTTATTCCCCGAAAACTAGCACGGCGCCGCTGACGCTGCAGCCGGAGCGGGAGTGCGATCACTCGGGCAGAACGCACGCATCGCGACAAGCCTTTTCCTCAACAAAATGTTCTCCCGCTGAATCACCCCTCCAGGTGAGAATCAAAGCTCTTTCCCCTCTGCTCAGGGTGCCTCCCTGACGGGCCGAAGGCAGCGGCAAGTTTCGCTGACGCCGCGCTCTACGTATCGCCGAAAGTGACGGGAAAGGTCTTTCTCTTTCACGTCTCATCTCTCGCTTTCCCCTTTTGCAGAAAAAGGAAGGTTCCAGCGACCTTGTCTCTGTGAGAGCAGCTACGATCCAGGACACAAACACGGTGCCAGCGGCCCCCTGGTGCAAATGTAACGGCGGATTCTGTGCAAGTACAACCATGGAGACAGGATCAGGCCGACCCGGGGACTCCACGCTCCCCTTCACTTTCGTTTGGAGATTTATTCCTCTCCCGACGAGCAAACACGACGGCGACGAGTGGAAAAGTCAGGCACTCAAATAGAAGCCCGAATCCAAAATAGTACCGAGCATTTCCTGTCAAGGACAGCGAGGCTTCAAAAGTGCAGAATTACTCTGGAATGAAAATGTGCGCCTTACATTTGACCAGAAACACAAAGTAAACTCAAATGAGCCTGTGGTCATGCCTGGCGTCTAATGGCTCCCACACCCTTCCCTGCGAGAGGAAAAAAACAGCCTGATTCTCGCTAGTCCCGAGTCCGACCGTTCCAGAACCAGAAAAACCGGCGCGGGGCTCCGGGATGACATCACGAGCCGGCAAAAAGCAGACACAGGCCAGGACGGGCGGGTGTGCGTGATTCAGGCGGCTCGGCCGGGCCGTACGTTCCCAGCGCGGAGCTCCGTCACCGCCTCTTTCTCTTGCCTCGCCTCCTCCCCCCCGGCGTTCAAGCCACATTCGCTTCCGTGTGGGATTCGCTCGGTCCTCCGGGCTCACGCCGGACGGCCGGGCGACCTTTTCGTCGGCATCAGGCGTCGCGGGCAGACAAAACATCCTCAGTGTGTCCTGACTAGCTTCGCCGCCGCCTCACTAAATTGACGGTTAGGGTTACGTCTGCCCCTCCCGGCTGACGAGGGAGACGCGCTGCGGTTCGCCCTCCTCAGAGGAGGACTTTGGCGGGTGATGTGCGTCTATTTTTTGCGCCGCACGGCCATACGGAGCGCGAGGCTTGGCTCGGGATTCACCGCCGCACAAAATGGCAGATCATCAAAGTGAAACAGAAAGCACGGCTCCTCACGGCGCGCCGACCTGCTCCCGGGACTCGGGCCACGGGCCCCGAACCCGCCGACTGGCGGCGGACTCACGTACCTGTTGCCTCTTCCCGCTCTGATGCACTTGAGGCAGTCGGACAGGACGGACATTTCGAGCTTCTTGATCAGCCTCTGAAGCGAACGCAGCTGGGTCGACGCGACGCCCCGTGACTCGGCCTCCTTCATGGGCATCAACATAACGCGGCGCCGGGCCGGATGTCATTCGGAGCCAGGAGACAACGTGGCTCCCCTGAATGCGCTACTACGGTCTCCGAGGCAGCGGCGCCGACCCGCAGCAACAGCAAAACAAAGGACTTAATCCGCTCAGCGTTCGCGTCGACCTTCGCGGTCAGGTGCCCCGGCCGGACACCCTTTCTTCAGTCAAACACGGATTAACAACGGGCCGCTTCCTCTCACGTTTGACAGCGGAGGGGCCGCTCCGCGGGGTCCCCGTGCTCGGCTCCAAGTCCTACTCCCCTGTCACTCGGCCAATGGAATCCTGCGTCTCCGTACCACCTGACGGTGTGTGTCACTTCCAATTAGGCCAGACCTCAGTGGTAATTATAGCCACTTTAAGTGGCTCCGGTGAATCCTAAGGCTATTTGCTCAACACTCCGTGAAATAATCATTCGGTGGCAGGCGGCCTGGATGACGAGCAAAACCTCTGTTGACCCCCGAAAAATAACCAAATCGAATCCTGCCGCCGGCGACGAGGGGAGCGATTCACGGCGGGACGGCCGTCGGCGTGCCGGGCGAATCCCTCCGAGGCCGTCGTTCCACCTCGCAGCCTCTCGTCCCTCCGCGTCCCCTAAAATCCAATTGTCTGAATTAACTAAGACGTCTGACCGTATGACTGCGAGCCTGCCGCTGCTTCACGGAGGCCCGTTCGACCCGGCCAACGCCGACCACACAACCCCAGCCGAGACGCCCTAAATCCCCTCACGGACCCCAAAGACCCCGCTCTCCTGCAGCTTCCACAAACAGCGCCATCTCTTTTTCCAGCCGGCTTGTTTCTGGAAGCAGGCCGGGCACACAGACCCGAGCCGGCCGCTGTGCCTTTTCTTGTCGCTGAATGCAGAGAATGGAATTCTTCCAGGGGAAACGAGCCTGTGGTGCCAGGACGTGTCCCGGCTTGTGTGCGCTACCAAAAGTGCAGCAGTGTTGCTCCTGCGGCGCGGACGTGCACGCCGGTAACAGGCACGTCATCGCCGTTATTCCCGCGGTGCCGTGAAATATTTATATTTTGGCCGGTCGGGTCCGCCCGCGGTCTACTCGGTGTCATCGGTCCAGCCGGCCAATGAGGTGTCGCGTTACCGACACAGAAGAGCCGCGACAAGCCTCGCCGGTGTAGAAACAGGAGTGTGACGCAAAATTAAAAATGCACTGACAATATGAAGGAACGTTTCCTGGAAAGCTATCCTTCCACTTCAACGTCACTTCCAGGCAGGTTGCCTGAAGCCGCTGTCGACCACGACTCGACTCCAGCATTTCAGTTTTCAAGCCATTTTAGACACGTTTCCTTTCACGGCACGGGAAGCATTCAGATTTGAGCTTAGCGCGAATGCCAGTAAACTCCGAACAGCACAGGCCGTGTTTGCAGAGGTGTCGGCACGGAGCATCCCGTCATCCGCCAAAGCTTCAAGCAAGAAAGAGACAAACTCACTTTGAGGACAACTGCGATGACCGACGTCCGTTGGGCGGGACTAGATCAGCGGAGCCCCTGCGTGTCCTGCAGGACGAGGGCCGGCTATCTTAGTTTTAGCCCAGACCGAATATTCTGAAAGCGAAGACGAGGTTCTGCCGACGCCGTGTGTTTAAACACCGCTCGTCGCTGCAGGACCTGACAAACGAGCCCTTCCGAGGCGAGTAAAGGCAGAGCCTACCGTTGGCGGACGTGGAGTAAATGAGCCCGGGCCTCCCGGCGGTGAAGATCGACGTACATGGCGGTCACCCTGGCGGTCTGAGCGAGAGGCCGCGCGACATCACGGCTCCTCCTGCCCTCGGGGGGAAACCGTCTCCTGGGGAAAACCCGGCCCGAGCCTGACTAACATCCCTGTCATGAAAAACACCGTCACGCACGGATTCCGCCCAACAACGGGAGAGTCCGGCCGCCACGCGCTCTCTCTTCGCCACTTATCTTGAAAGCGGAGCCGGGAGGCTGCGCGGGACCGAAACCTCCCGGACACCGGATACGTAGCACGTCCAACCGCGGCATCTGATTCATCAGCCAAACAACAGGAAGCGCGTGACGACGACTGACTGGCAGCATCAACCGGGATGAAGTGGTAGCAGCTAAGTTTCCACGCGGCAAAGCCGGGAGTTCCAACACCCATCCGTGTCGACAAGGACGCACATCCACCGTCAGCTCCGGGCTTGTGTTTCCTCGGGCGAACACGAGCTGCACATCCAGCGAGGGACGACGGGCGGCCGCAGAGAGCGGCAGGAAAAGGACGCAGCTCTGAATTCACGTTGTCGGCACCAAGCTGACGACCCGGGACCCGACAGGAGGCCTCCGCGTGCCGGCCCGCCCCGTTCTTCTTTTGCAGAGGACGTCCCCGTTCGGCGGTGATCTGGAGGTGAGAGGAGGTCTGCTCACGGCCTCTCCGTCCTCATTCACCGTCTCGCCACCGGAAAAACCCGGGAAGACGGCGAGCGGAAAGCGGGGCGGATCAGCGACGGGTTCGAACGACCCTCTCGCAAACGCATCTCCTGCCGCTCGGGCCAGACCGGCGATGACGGCCGGAGCAGCTCTGGAAGGCCCAGCGGGGCGGCGGCGGCGGACGGGGCGTCATGGCCTTCGTCGTCCCGTCCAGCTGTCCAGCACAAATGTTTGCCCTCTGGTGAAGGAAGCGGGGAGGAGACCTGGACCCCGGAGGATCCCAGATGATCCCAGGTGATCCCAGATGATCCCAGCTGGACGCCGCACAACGCAAACAGCGTCCGCACGTCAGCCGGCCTTTCATTTTCATGACCCATGGAATGAAGGGAGTTTGGATCTACTCAACACCACCTCAGGGTCAGGGCATCTCCAGTGGATCTCTGCCAGGCCGCTCGTGGAGAAACCTTCGAGACAGTGGTTGCTCAGAAACGGAGTCACGACTCCAGGAAAACGGAACTGCGGCGCAACCTCACGCTCTTTTACTTTTACTTCTGTTTCTGCAGGCAGAAGACCAGCCCTGGAGATGTCCAGGCCTCGGATGGTCCTCACCTTTGGATCCACAACGATACTGACGTTCACGCAGTCATGGGCTTCCTTTGGCTTGGCTTTACACACACACACACACACACACACACACACACACACACACACACACACACACACACACACACACACACACACACGTGAAATCCATGACAGCCCAGTGGGACATCGATGAGATAGATGATCGATGATCGACTAAGACATGTCCCTGGACCTTCTCCAGGTGCAGGGTTTTGTTTCCGTGTTCTTCAGGGGTGCAGAAGGTCCCCCTTTGGTCCAAATCTTCACAAAGCACCAAAGACTGATGGGTTCTGTCTTTGGATGGATTCTTCATGGAGATGTCTGCGGTTTGACCTTCATCGCTCTCAGCGAGTCCATCCGAAGAACCAGAGCTCCACTCTGAGGAAGATGTTTGACCTGGTCTTCAGGAAGAAGATCACAAAGAGCTGGAGACTTTAAATAACGTTTTAGTTTGTAAAGAGCCTTCTTCGTGCAGCGGTCCAGGAGGAAACAGGTTCGAACAAAACATCTCCGCTCCTCCCAACTCTCAGCTGGCCTCCACCTCTGCTCTTCCTGGACCACCTCGGTGAAGCTTCAACAGCTTCCAGCACTACAGGCACAGTGAAAACAAACCGAAAAGACCACCGGGGCTGAGGAGCGAGGAGACCTCCGGCGCTTCTGGACCGCAGAAGCTGGTCTTCCGGGGGTCTGAGGAGCAGCTAGCATGCTTCTGCAGAGCCTCCGGCGAGCACGGAGAGAAGGGAGCGAGCGGAGGCCGAGGACGGGCTCCGCTCGGCGGGGGCGCGGAGGGCAGCGAGCCGCCGGACTCACCTCAGACCGAAGGCGGCGGACGCTCCGGGGGCATGCCGCCTCCGGGGAGCGAGTCCCCTCCGGGTGCGGGGGTTCCGGGCGTCGGGGCGCGGAGCCGTGCGGGGAACGGAGCCCCGCAGGACAGTCTGCTCTAAATTAGACGCCTTCTGTCGCCTTCACGTACCGTCGGACATTCGACGACTCCAGTTGTTGACGGCCGCTCGCCGCAGTGTCCGCGGAAAGTTCAGCCACCGCTCGAACCGGCTCGCTGAAACTAGTTAGAGTTGCGTCAACCCGCGTCCGCCCCTTTTAAACAACACTTTCCGTGAGGAGCAACAAGTCTCGACTCGACGGGAACATCTGCGAGTCTCTACCGCCACCTGTGGGGCGAGGGAGGGCTTTTTTCAGAAACCCCGTGAAGTAAACCAGCGTGTCTCCAGCACACGCGACGCAGGACGCCGCTGTTGACGCTGACGTCTGCAGACGGTTCACGGGCTCCAGGTCACCCCGGCGTGCAGAGCTGATGTCGCCGGGCCTTCATCCCTCGAAAACGTGAACCCTGCAGAGCTTTTACCTGCTGGCTGCGCGCCGCCTCCGTTTTGCCGACGCTTTGTCTCCTGACACGGAGAGTGTTCGTGCAGCTGCCTGCTCTCGGTCGCACGCTCTGGTCGTTTTTGAAGAAAGGCTTTTTACAAAGGTTTCCATTTGAGCGTGCGGCTGAGAGAAAACCTTCGGGCCCCGTAATCGAGGAATGGCGCGCTCGCTAATAGCTATGATTGCAGTATTTACCAAAGTTCAGCGGGGGCAGCTCCGGAATTCAGCTCTGAAAGCTTCCCTGAGACGACAGCTGTCTCGGTCTTCCGCCTCGGCTCCAGCTCCGGAAAAGAGAGCTCATGGTGGATCCCTCGGCGTCGCCTCGGACGCAGAAAGTAACGAGCTCTGCAGCCCAGCGCGATCACCGGCACCTTCTGATTGGACTTTACCAGCGGAACATGAGCACGATGTTATCGATCGCTAGCTGTGTATCAGACGGACCTCTGACGCTTTGGACGAATGAATGAGTGCCCGTTCAAAGAAGCAGTGAACTATAGCGGTTTAATAATACAAACATTGACGGCGTCACGCGGGTCTTCGGTCCGGGGAAGAATCCGGGGGCAGCGACACGCGAAGCTTCATCTCAGGTCGATGGGTTCTCGTTCAAGCAGGTGAGATTTTCTGTCAAGATCTACCATAATTATTCATATTTGAAGCGGTCGAAGAATCATTTGCTGCTGCAAACGTTGTGAAAGCGCCTGCTGGAGAAAAGGCAGTAAAAAGGTAATTTCTTTGTGACGACGACCGCAAAGTGCGGCCTGGATTTCTCCACGGGAGCTTTCAGTCAGAGGCTCTCCGACTCCGGCTCAGATGACTGGCGTGTTTCCTGCAGACATTAACCGAGAGCGACGCGGACGGCTGTTCAATCAGACCTGTTCGGAACCCGCGGCGTTCACGTCCAAATCCCCGATGGCGGGAAACGACGTGACGGTAATTAAAAGCACGGGCCCAAACGCACGTGAAGATGATCCCCAGTCCTGTTTGAAAGTGTATCTCTGCTGTGGAACCTGCTGACGGCGCCTCAGAGGGTGGTGTAGCGGGCCGGAGCGGGGCAGGAGCGGAAGGCCGACGGCGCCACCGGGAAATCAGACAGGAATATGGGGCTGTGCGATTTGGACGACGGCGACAGGACCAGCCGCTTCTTGCGGTCGCGCCTCTGGTAGCGGAAGTTAACGGGGGGCCGTCGGGCCACCGGGCCCCCGATCTCCTCAGAGGAGGAGACGGAAGGCTGAGCCACCGGCGGACGGCGGTGAGGACGGTTCACGCGAGCTTCGCCCGACTCGCTGGAGGACGGCCCCAGGGGGTTGGAGGGGCGTAACCAAAGCGAGGGGTCGAACGGCGCAGGAAGGCCGGGCGGCGTGGGGGCGGGACGCCCGACGACTCCGGGCTCTCGGTTCGGAGGAGCGAGGTTGGTGGGCGAGGGGAGGTCCAGAAC